>JAHNEJ010002625.1:0-184683 GCA_022559845.1 Amorphophallus konjac | reverse complement strand
ATCCCTTCAAGATTTTTGACATCATCTGATTTCATTTTTTTAGTCAACGTCGGATGAGGTAATACGTACCCTTTTAATGTTAGTCACTAACATATATATAGTCCCCAGATGTCATAAAATAGCCTGACATCGTATATGAATGTTCCGCGATATTAATTATGTGCTATCTTGTATGTACTATTTAGCTGTTGTAACAAATAATCTAAACCGTAGACACTAAAGCTAAAATGGTAAACTGAATATTACTGGATTACCTATTGTGCTCATACACGAATAACACCCCCTCCATGGTAATTTAAAATAGGGATTTTTACATATATATATTCTCATAAAATTTGATTTATCAAACAAATATACCTCACATCTTAACATATATCGTGAATATCCTTCATTTAGACATAAATATTACGATTATACCCTTCAATTTATTATCATCGATTAGAGGAGAATATTCCGTAAAATAGATCATCTACGGTCGTTGGATCTAAGATATATTTGATAAAATCAAATTTCACAGAATATATATATATGATAAATCTTATTCTTTAACTCACACTTTACTCGGGTTAAACACACAGGAGTTACGGCGAGGATATGATCGTGACATTATCTATATTTCGAAGATATCCACGATAATATGTTCAGATGAGAGATATATTTAAAAAAATTAAATTTTATTAAGATATATATATATATGTAAAAATCCCTTTAAAATACGAGAGCCTAACCATTGGAGAATAAATACTGTTCATATTACTTGATGGTAGGAAGCAAACAGCCTCACCATCTGATCTCTTGCACATTTTTACACGTTCATTCGGCCTCCTCGGTACATATGCCTGCCAAGAAAACAGAGACTGTAACTATTCCATTGGGAGTATTGGCGCCACGTTATATCATCGCCATCCAATCAAAGAGGGGGGAGGGGGCAAGCAAGCCTGCTGTCAATTCCATTATGAACTGCCGAAATAAACACGTTCAGAAAGAATCTAGTGCAGAAACAAACGGCGGTGTTGTGTCAGCCCGGTTCAGATGTCTCAAGATTGAGTTGCGATGACTCGATCTCAACATCCCGCCTTCGCGTTGCTCAAGGTAGGAAGCGAGCTGTGGTCTATCAGATGGAGATCCCTCTTCTGAAAGTGGTTAGTCCCGGGTGCATTCATCGGATAAACCCTCCGACGGTCAAGTCAGATAGAGAGAGAGAGAGAAATGAGAGGTCGTGTTGAGTTACTTAAAAGCTTCGGGGGAAAGTCACTCCGATATGAGACTATTCCTCTTCTTGGATCGGGTCGGATCCAGAGCACAGATCGAGTCCGACTGTGACTCGAGAAGGGTCCGCCTCCGACTCAAGTTGTTCCTACCTGGTTCGACCCGAGTCAAGCCGTAGTCTAGATACCGGGCCCAGCAAGTGGTTGGGTTCAGACCGTCGAGGAAAGGGCTGCAAGTTGGGGAGTTGAACTCAAGTTTGGCTTCCCTTTTCGAGGGAAAATCGGTCTCCCTCGTCCCGCCTTGCAGCTTTTGCCGGATTAAAAAAAAAAATACTCTGAGTTCGGATGAATCCTAGCTAACGAGTTCGTACTTCGTACTTCGTAGTGTAAATGGCTCGTTCTGAAGTCTGACCAACGTCAAGCTTCAAGTCAGAAGCGGTCATCTTAGTCCAGGTCCGATTGACCTATAGATGCCCGTCTACATATACAACCGGCCTAACCCTAGTGCAGGCTGAAAATGTCAGCTAAATTCCTTCAAATATCAAATCAGAGCCTGTTCATTTGGTTTGTCAAAATGGGTCAGATGCATTAAAATCCGGTAGCCATATATAGTTTTGATATATACATATATAAATATAAATATATATATATATAGAGAGAGAGAGAGAGAGATGTTAATTTGTGTTAGATGCAAATATGATCAGATTTTTACTAAATTAATTTAAACTCACGTAGATTTCAATATCAAACAAATGAAGGTAGACCCGACAATGAGACCCACTTATCCGTTTGACTCAAAAAATAATAATGGATCTAACACGGGTCGGGGTCTACCGACTCTACTCTGACTCAACCCATTAAGTTTCGCATTTGAGGATATGTGGGGCCCAAGATGATGCTCCGGGGGTACCTGGACACTTGTGCCCTCTTTGAAGGAGGGATAGACAAAACGAGGAGTATCCTTTCTCCATTAATTTATCTTAAAAGTTAATCTTATTTATTTTGATAGGTAATGGATTATCTTTTAGAATAAACGATTGTTAAATTTATCTTATCTCTTGAGGTGGAATAATATATCCGAATTAAATGAGAGTTATCCCTCCATCTTATCTGATTATTTTTTTTAACCTATCAAATTAAAAAAAGGATAAATTAAGAATTATCTTCGAGACAATATAGGGATAACCCCCAATGAAGAAAGGGGGGTCCGAGAGCATTTAGATATAGGTCTTCCAAATTTATGAGTTAAACTTCTCCTCTCGTAGTCTCAAACCGGTAACTTCTCGTGGGAGGGCGGTTTAAATACCACTGGACTATAAATTCTTTGACATATAACAAGTGTTCGAATTATTTGTTGATCATAAATCCACTAATTGATTTATATATGCTAAAACCAGCATGACAGAGGAAGGCAGGAAGGGACCCCAGCAATTATATTGGTGGGAGAATTGAACAAATCAACCGATGACATGTTTAGAACATTGTTGTATATGATATCAGTTTTGATATTAATATTTTTAAAATATGTAATATCAATATTAAATTTTATATTGGAGAAACACAGAAGAAGGAAGGTGGATGAAAGGAATAGAAAGAGTTAAGAGAGGTGGGAAGGAAAAGGAAAGGGACACCTGAGACTTTCAAAGGCTAAATACTCAAATTTGTAATGTAGCTTTGGAGTTGTATTAAATTTCTTATGAAAATATATTTAGGCAATATATAAATAAATATCAAAATTGATAGGACATGACCAAGCATCCACGGATCACTGTTAGTGGCAGTATCAAAGCTGGTATCAACAAAGCTATCCAATATAGCAGCCGGACACCCACATAAGTTTTATTTGGTTTAATGCAAATTAGTATAAAATACTATAACTTTCTTTTCACGTCTTGGCGTGCATGCAAGTGAAGGTGTTCTTATCTCAGAGGCCTCATTTGAATCAAACGAGATTGTATTCATGATAACCTAGATTTTCACAACAATCTTAACTTAGTGTAAAAAATGCAGCTAACTAAAACAGAATTTAGTTTATGATAACTTAGATATTGATAATTGTGGACTCCCAGATACGGCTATAGTTCGTGCAAAGTAACCAAAGCATAAGTTACAAAAATACATTAATGATTAATAAATTTATAAAAAAAATCATGATTATTGGAAAGACATCAAAATTGCATAGGAGAAAACTCTAAATAAGAGTTAAAGAGCTCGTCCCATTTACCCTAGCGGATGTAGCGCCACACCTGAGAGGAACAGAGCGCGTTATTTCACCCAAGTAAAATATTCCTTCAATTGAAGGGGAAATTTTCATAATCATCGTGGATCTAAACTACTCCATTATAATCCCATTATATATATATATACATATATACTATATATATATATATATATATATATATATATATATATATATATATATATATGCCCTCAGCGTTGAGGAACATGCACTAGGGTGTATGTGCGTCTCGTTTAGATCATGAGCTCGAACAAACGATATAATTGTTCCGTGGTTTAGGGTTCCACCCCCTTCCCGTTCCTCAGCCTCCCTCAACCGCAGTAGAGCTTCTTGCAAATCGATTTGCTCAGGGGGCGCTAGCCTTCGTCGGCCTTGGGGGAGGCACCCCCGACCCCTCCCCAACGCCCCATCACCCCAACACTCTATCTGTAAGACCCCAAATTATTAAATTGAATCTTATATATTTATTAAATTTTATTAATTAAGAATTAAATTTTTACGATTTAATAATTGAATTTCGGATTTATTAGATTTATTAATATTTAATTCGTTAGAAATAGTACAAGTGAAAATCCGACTACCTTATAAAAATTCATAAAAATAATAAATAGGTCAAGATCGATGTAGATAACAACTTTGTCTTCTGACTTTTAGTCATTAAAAATCTGTGGTAAGATCTATTTAGAGATTAAACCCAAAAGTGCACACTTTTGACCCTTACCTAACCTTGGATTTAAAACGTGAAATTCAACCTTAATACTCAACCAAATTAACTCAAATCAGGGACAAATGAACGGCCTTGAGCTGAAGATTAATAGCCCTCAACCAATTCGACCCAAACCTTGCCCTAAAACGTGCTACCCACATAGTTTGGTCAAGTCAAAGATTTCGGCGCCGTTTCTAAACACATAACTTGCAACAGCGAATACTCCCAACTCCGAAGGCTCCAGAAGCTCTATGAGATATCAAAATGAAGCCTTACGAGTCTTCTTTCATTTGGCTGTTGTGGGGTTTGCTGTAGATTCAGATCTGTGGAGATCTAGCTCGATTTGTGGAGGTGTGTCGGCAGGCCGACGGTCTCCTTCATCCTTCTTTGTCTCTTCAATTGAGGTAGGAATACTCAACCAAAATTCGATCATGAGTATAGCAAATTATTCTTCTCGTCGAGATCTATCCATTGGGACTGAAAGACCCAATTTTTATAAGGTGTGGAGTGAGATATCGAGGTTTTTCTAAGGTGTTGTCCAAGTGTTCTTCATTCTAGGGTTTGAGTTTTCTCTCTCCGATTTGAGGTAGGATCTAACAACCAAACTTTAATAAACTTATATGATGTAATAAGCATGTTGTTATCTTTCATTTAACGTAGAAATACCCAAATTCTATTGAGCATGCTAGGAGAATTTTGATTTCTTTGTAAGAGCATGTTTAGAACTTGACTCATATAGTGTTCCTCTAAGTTAGAGCTTGATTTCGAGCTAATTTTGAGCCATGTAACTTGATCTTCATATAGCATACCATACATGGTTGGATTCATAATCAAGTTGGCTTTCTTTTGACGTAGTAAGCCCCAATTTTCATTATCTATATTGGGAGAATTGCATGATTTAGTAGAAGTATGTTAGAAATTAGGGTTTTCATGAATTTATCATATATATGTGAGATTCAATCGATTTCTGTAAAAATTCGTGTTTCAAAATTGTAGTTTTATGACCCTAGAATGTCTATTAAGATTTCTAGACCATGTGGTTAAGAACTCAACTCAATTGGACCTCAATTGGGTGAGTTTTACATTTTTAACCGTTTCTGTTCTTGCAGGGGTCGACCCCTGGGGTCGACTCATTTTCTGGTAAACCCAGCAGGCCCGAGGGTCGACCCCAGGGGTCGACCCATCCAACCCCTGCATGGGGGTCGACCCCAGGGGTCGACCCTTGCGCTGTATTGAAGGGGTCGACCCATCCTTCAGGAATTGCTGGGGTCGACCCCAGGGGTCGACCCATTCAGCATCCAGACCCCAGTTTTACAGGGGTCGACCCATGTACCAGAAATCCGATTTTTATCATTTTTCGATCTAATGATCAATCCGAATCATTGGGAGATCAACCCTTTCAACTGAAACTTATTGAAAACTATACTTTTGAAGAACTAATGACCTATTCATGCACCCCTTTTGAATTTCAAATTGCATTGGTTCCTACGATCTATCATAATGTAAAAACATGTCATTCATCATCTTAATTGCAATGTATACAATGGTTAAATAGAAACCCACATAATTAGTGATTGATGGTGTAACTAAATCTCTATAATGCATATTATTTCATTCCTGTACAAGCTTGTTCCTTTACCTTATCATCTTGAATCAGTTTTGGCAATTGTCTTAATACAAATGATAATGGATAATCTTTGATATGTTAACTTGGTAATTATGATTAAATTGATTACTAAGTTACTGTTTTAAATCTCTATTACTCCAGTAGCATGAATTACTTATACACTTGAACGGTTTACTGTCAGCCGTTCTTTCTTGACCCCGTGAACCAAGTTTTGGCCCAGTTCTTGTAATACGGCACCGGAGTGACCGTATCAACCGAGTTTTTATTTGGAATCCAAAGGATATGTTAGTCCTTAAATCTCATACTCTTAACAAAAATTCCTCTGATTGATTGGCCATTAAAATTGATTGAATGTCTGGACGTGTGGGACTTTGGGCCCATAAAAATAAATGCCACTGCATCAAGGACTCGGTCTGGTCCTGGGGAGAGCGCCCAAAAAATTACTGAGCCCATGGGATGCTAATGACATGGTGGGGCATTACACCGAAATACTTGCTTGATTGTTGCGTCTATGACAAACTTCTCTTGTTACTTGTCACTTGTTACTTGATCGCGAATGAATTGATATTACTTGCCCGTGACCAATTCTTTACTAATGTCTCTTGTTATATCTCATGTTGTAAATTTTTGTATCTGTTATCCTTGTTAATCATTATCAATTATATATTTCTTGACCTTGCAAGATCTTGTTATTACGTTGTTTCATTATATCGTTATCATCCTTTTATTGCTTTATCATTTGTAGCATGATATTTTAAAATATATTTAAACTGTTAATCACTTATACATGTCTGTTATTTCCTACTGAGCGTCAGCTCATAGTTGTGTTTCCCCCCTTTCTAGGATTTTCAGGTGACGCGCTTACC
The DNA here is from genome assembly GCA_022559845.1 of Amorphophallus konjac. Taxonomy (NCBI): domain Eukaryota; kingdom Viridiplantae; phylum Streptophyta; class Magnoliopsida; order Alismatales; family Araceae; genus Amorphophallus; species Amorphophallus konjac. The sequence continues at coordinate 178,037 of JAHNEJ010002625.1, read as the reverse complement.
GACGGGGAAGGGCAGGAGTGATGTCATGAGAGTGTCAGTTCTAGTGTATTAGCAGTGTGTTGTCTTACTTCTAGTTGTGTTTTGGAGAGCATTTAGTTTCAGTTATGCTATTGAGTTTTTAGTGGTTGTCATTCCAGTTGTATTAAGTTCAATTTGAGGATTTGTATCAGTGTGGTTTGTTAATAATCATTTAGTATTTCCATCATGTAGCACTTGTGTATTATTTAGATTAGCTCTCTCTCTTACCAGCTCGTTTCTAACTGTACGTCCCGATATTTCCGCCTTGTTTGGGGCGTGACAGTTTAGTTGGTATCAGAGCCCTAGGTTTCACATTCCTAGGATCCCTAAGTTTAGGTTTTCTTGCATTGCATCCCAATAATCGGTATATCAAAAGGTGTTGTCCGAACGTTAGGCTACGCCTATCGGGAAGATCGCATACTTGCGCGAGTGGTCTTCGGATCGATTATCTCCGCCAGGTATCGAGTTTTGGTCGTGTCTAGGTGCACTACATCCCTAACCTTGTGAAAGTCTAGGACCTAACCTGGTGAGAATGGGTAGAAACTAGGGTTAAGTTCGTTCCTTAATCGTGTAATTACTTACCTTGATTAAACCTAAGTAATCTATTTCTCGTGTAGATGGCAGCTGATCGCGCTAAATGGAGGAACCTGCAACGCACTGTTCAAGGCCTTACTCAGGCCCTACAGTAGGTGGCCCAGGTAGGAGCGGCACAGCATGGCACCGGTGATCTATACCGGAATTTTCGCGGGATGAATCTGCCTAGATTCGCTGGTTTGACTGACCCTGATCAAGCCGAGCACTGGCTAGATGAGATGGGAAGGATCTTTGAAGTTATGCAATGCACCAACCAGGAGCGTGTCCTTTTGTCTACTTTTCAACTAGAGCGTGATGCACGTACTTGGTGAGACTCTATCAAGGCAACTCTCGATGACCAACAGGTTACGTGGGAAGAGTTCGAGGAATTCTTTAACAACAAGTATTTTTCTGACCGAGTGCAAGAGAAGAAAGCGGCAGAGTTTGCGGCCTTGAAATAGCGAGGTTTGTCCGTGGCAGAATATGAGGCTCAATTTGCACGGCTTTCTCGTTATGCTATTCATCTCATTTCCACCGAGAAAATGAAGGCGAAACGCTTTCTCAATGGTTTGAAGCTTCATTATATTAATCAATTGGCACCGTTGGAGATTTCCACTTATTCCGAGATGGTGAGAAAGGCTCAAGTTCTGGAGGATACTCTTGAGATGACGGAGAGGATCTGTGGCACAGGCATGAAGAAGGAACAACCTACGGGTTCCGGGAGTGTCAAACCCGGGTATATCAAGAAGAGGCCCGCGAGTGAGTCAAGTTCGTGGACCGGAGCAGGATCATGGAAAGGAAAGATGCTGAGACATGAAGATAAGAAACCTGGCCCTATTGTTCCATACATAGGCATTTGTAAGTTTTGTAATAACCCTGGCCACATGGTGGAGGATTGTTGGCGCAAGCTAGGCGCATGCCTACGATGTGGAAGCAAGGAACATCGTATCTCTGATTGCCCTCGTATGTCTGAGCAAGCTACCCCGGCAAAACCGCAAGTCTTCAAGAAACCACAAAGCAAACTCCAAGCTCTGCATGCTGAGGAAGCGGGAATGACCGAGGACGGTGGGCTCGTTGAAGGTACTCTTATTTTACACGACAAGCCAGCAATTGTTCTTTTTGATACTGGTGCCACGCATTCTTTTATTTCTCGGAGATTTGCTAAGTCCTTAGCTGTGGAACCGGTTTTGATGGATACTTTGTTAGAGATTTCAACCCCTATTGGCACTAGAGCAGCAATCCAGTATTTCTATCCTTCTAGTAAGGTTATGATTGGTGAACAGAGCTTTCCAGTCAATTTGATTTGCAGGGATATGAAGGATTATAATGTAATCTTAAGAGCAGATTGGTTGGCTCGATATGAGGTTGACGTCCACTGCAGTTCTAGCTATGTGTCTTTTACTAGACACCCTGGACTTTCTTTTGTGGGAGTTAAGCACCACAACTCCGTACCGCTTATTTCGGCTCTGCGAGCTGATAAGCTTTTGAGGCGTGGATGCAAGGCTTTTCTAGCCTTCGTCTGTACAACTCCTGAGCAGCAGATGGAGATTAAGGATATTTCTGTTGTCCGAGAATTTTCAGATGTCTTTCCAGAAGAACTACCAGGACTTTTGCCTGAGCGGGAAGTTATCTTTTCTATTGATCTTATTCCTGGCACATCTCCTATTTCCAAGGCTCCTTATCATATGTCTTCTGCGGAACTGAGAGAATTGAAGCAACAGCTGATGGAATTACTTGAGAATGGCTTTATTCATCCTAGTACTTCTCCTTGGGGAGCCCCTGTGTTATTTGTTAGGAAGAAAGACGGTTTGATAAGGTTGTGCATTGATTATCGGCAATTAAACCAGCAGACTGTCAAGAATAAATATACATTGCCAAGGATTGAAGAGCTATTTGACCAGATAGCGGGAGCTCAGTATTTCTCTAAGATTGATCTTCGATCTGGATATCACCAGTTGCGGATTAAGGAAGAGGATATCTATAAAACGGCTTTCCGTAGTAAGTATGGTCATTTTGAATTTGTCGTTATACCTTTTGGTCTAACGAATGCACCGGCAGCTTTCATGCAGTTGATGAACAATGTATTTCGGCCCTATCTTGATCAATGGGTCGTGGTATTTATTGATGACATCTTGATCTATTCTAAGAATGAAGTGGAGCATGCTGAACATCTGAGGATGGCATTGTAGTTATTAAGAGATCATCAACTTTATGCCAAGTTCAGTAAGTGTGAGTTCTGGCTGCAAGAGGTGTCCTTTCTCGGACATATTATCACTAAGGAAGGTATTTCAGTTGATCCTTTAAAGGTAGAGGCAGTGAAAAATTGGGAACAACCTACCAGTGTGACGGAAGTTAGAAGTTTTCTAGGCCTGGCAGGTTATTACCGAAGATTTATCCATGATTTCTCTAAGATTGCGGCACCTAGCTATGACAAGGTTAACCCGCAAGGAAAGCAAGTTTGATTGGTCAGATGTTTGCCAACAAAGCTTTCAGACTCTGAAGGAGTGTTTGACTACTGCACCTGTATTGGCTTTACCTTCTGGTGAAGGAGGTTTTGTTGTTTATACTGATGCTTCATGTATTGACTTGGGCTGTGTGCTTATGCAGCATGGGAAGGTGATTGCCTATTCTTCTAGGCAGTTGAGAAAGCATGAAGATAATTATCCTATTCATGATTTGGAACCTGCAGCAGTCGTGTTTGCTTTGAAGATATGAAGGCATTACCTATATGGAGAAACCTTCACAGTATTTTCAGATCATAAGAGTTTGAGGTATTTATTCTCTCAGAAGGAACTCAATATGCGGCAGAGAAGATGGTTGGAGTACTTGAAAGACTTCGACTTCTCGATTGAGTATCATCCTGGCAAAGGCAATGTAGTGGCAGATGCGTTAAGCCGGAAGTCGGTAGCTAGACTATCAAGTCTCATGTTACAAGAATGGAGGTTATTGGAACAATTGTCCAGTCTAGATCTTAATATTGACAATGATCGAGTTGTGATTGCTCAGATCCAACTTAAGCCTGAATTATTGATGGAAATCAAGTCCTTGCAAGATAATGATCCCGAGTTGGTTGTGATCAAGGGAAGTCTGAGCAGCAGACCTGACTTCATGGTGGCTGACGATGGAAGATTGTTATTCCAGGGTAGAACTTGTGTACCCGATGAAGCCGAGTTAAAGAATAGGATTCTGGAGGAGGCACATAGATCCAAATACACTATTCATCCTGAAGGCACTAAAATGTTCAAGGATTTGAAAAGGTCCTTTTAGTGGCCGAATATGAAAAGAGAGGTTGCAGATTTTGTGAGTAGATGCTTAGTATGTCAACAAGTTAAGGCCGAACATTTCAGACCAGCAGGGAAACTGAAACCGCTCTACATACCCCAATGAAAGTGGGAAAGCATTGGCATGGACTTCATCATGGGTCTACCTAGGACTCGTGGTGGAATGGATGTGATATGAGTAATTGTCGATCACTTGAAAAAGTCGGCTCATTTCTTAACAATTAAGTCCAAGTGGACGGTTGATGTATTGGCTGCTTTATATTTGAAGGAAGTGGTAAGACTCCATGGTATTCCAGTCAGCATTGTATCTGATCGAGACCCCAAATTTACTTCACATTTCTGGAAGGGACTGCAAGAGTCCTTGGGCACTCGTCTGAATTTCAGTACTACTTTTCATCCGCAGACAGATGGACAGACGGAAAGAACCAATCAGATAGTGGAGGATATGATGCGAGCTTGTATGATTGATTTTGGAGGCAGTTGGAGTGATCACCTGGCATTGATTGAATTCGCCTACAACAATAGTTATCAATCCAGTATACAGATGGGTCCTTTCGAAGCATTGTATGGTAGGAGTTGTCGTTCCCCGTTGTGTTGGGATGAGGTAGGTGAGAAACAGTGGCTTGGACCGGATCTTGTTTCAGAATCATCAAAAAACATCTGTATTATCCGAGACCGGTTACAAGTAGCCCAGTCAAGACAAAAGAGTTATGCCGACAACAGGAGAAGAACATTGGAATTTCAGGTTGGCGAGCATGTGTTCTTAAAGGTCTCTCCGACAAGAGGGATTCACAGGTTTGGCATTCATGGCAAGCTAAGTCCAAGATACATTGGTACATTCGAGATTCTGGATAGAGTGGGGGAGGTGGCATACAGACTGACTTTACCACCGCAGATGTCTGGCGTGCATAATATTTTCCATGTGTCCATGTTACGGAAATATGTGTACGACCCTACTCATATCATTCACCATGTGGATTTGGAATTAAATAAAGATTTGACTTATGAGGAAAGACTTGTCAAGATTCTGGATCGGAAGTAACAACAACTTCGGAATCGTTCGATACCGATGGTCAAGATTCAGTAGAGTCGGTGTGGGACCGAAGAAGCAACATGGGAGTATGAAGAGACTATGCGGAAGTGGTATCCCGATTTATTCTAGGTGAGGGATCTTTTTTCGACTCTTAGTTTTAGTGCAGTGAATTTAGAGGACCAAATTCTTTTAAGTAGGGGAGGGTGTAAGACCTCAAATTATTTAATTGAATCTTATATATTTATTATGCTTTATTAATTAAGAATTGAACTTTTATGATTTAATAATTGAATTTCAGATTTATTAGATTTATTAATATTTAATTCATTAGAAATAGTACATTGAAAATCCGACTACCTTATAAAAATCCATAAAAATAATAAACATGTTAAGATCGATGTAGATAACAACTTTGTCTTCTGGCTTTTAGTCATTAAAAATCTGTGGTAAGATCTATTTAGAGATTAAACTCAAAAGTGCATACTTTTGACCCTTACCTAATCTTGGATTTAAAACGTGAAATTCGACCTTAATACTCAACCAAATTAACTCAAATTAGGGGCAAATGAACGGCCTTGAGTTGAGGATTTATAGCCCTCAACCAATTCGACCCAAACCTTGCCCTAAAACCTGATGCCGACATAGTTTGGTCAAGTCAAAGATTTCGGTGCCGTTTCTAAACACATAACTTGCAGCAGCGAATACTCCCAACTCCGAAAGCTCCAGAAGCTCTATGAGCTATCAAAATGAAGCCTTATGAGTCTTCTTTCATTTTGCTGCTGTGGGGTTCGCTGTAGATTCAGATCTGTGGAGATCTAGCTCAATTTGTGGAGGTGTGTCGGCAGGCCGACGGTCTCCTTCATCCTTCTTTGTCTCTTCAATTGAGGTAAGAATTCTCAACCAAATTTTAATCATGAGTATAGAAAATTATTCTTCTCGTCGAGATCTATCCATTTGGACTGAAAGCCTCAATTTTTATCAGGTGTGGAGTGAGATATCGAGACTTTTTTAAGGTGTTGTCCAAGTGTTCTTCATTCTAGGGTTTGAGTTTTCTCTCTCCGATTTAAGGTAGGATCTAACAACCAAACTTTAATTAACTTATATGATGTAATAAGCATGTTGTTATCTTTCATTTAACGTAGAAATCTCTAAATTCCATTAAGCATGCTAGGAGACTTTCGATTTCTTTGTAAGAGCATGTTTAGAATTTGACTCATATAGTGTTCCTCTAAGTTAGAGCTTGATTTTGGGTTAATTTTGAGCCATGTAACTTGATCTTCATGTAGCATACCATACATGGTTGGATTCATAATCAAGTTAGCTTTCTTTTGACATAAGAAGTCTCAATTTTCATTATCTATATTGGGAGAATTGCATGATTTAGTAGAAGTATGTCAGAAATTAGGGTTTTCATGAATTTATCATATATATGTGAGATTCAATCGATTTCTGTAAAAATTCATGTTTCAAAATTGTAGTTTTATGACCCTAGAATATCTATTAAGATTCCTACACCATGTGGTTAAGAACCCAACTCAATTGGACCTCAATTGGGTGAGTTTTACATTTTTAACCGTTTTTGTTCTTGCAGGGGTCGACCCCTGGGGTCGACCCATTTTCTGGGAAACCCAGCAGGCCCGAGGGTCGACCCAAGGGATCGACCCATCCAACCCCTGCATGGGGGTCGACCCCAGGGGTCGACCCATCCTTCAGGAATTGCTGGGGTCGACCCCAGGGGTCGACCCATTCAGCATCCAGACCCCAGTTTTACAGGGGTGGGGTCGACCCATTCAGCATCCAGACCCCAGTTTTACAGGGGTCGACCCCAGGGGTCGACCCATGTACCAGAAAACTGATTTTTATCATTTTTCGATCCAATGATCAATCCGAATCATTGGGAGATCAACCCTTTCAACTGAGACTTATGGAAAACTATACTTTTGAAGAACTAATGACCTATTCATGCACCCCTTTTGAATTTCAAATTACATTGGTTCCTACGATCTATCATGATGTAAAAACATGTCATTCATCATCTTAATTGCAATGTATACAATGGTTAAATAGAAATCCACATAATTAGTGGTTAATGGTGTAACTAAATCTCTGTAATGCATGTTATTTCATTCATGTACAAGCTTGTTTCTTTACCTTATCATCTTGAATCAGTTTTGGCAATTGTCTTAATGCAAATGATAATGGATAATCTTTGATATGTTAACTTGGTAATTAGGATTAAATTGATTACTAAGTTGCTATTTTAAATCTCTATTACTCCAGTAGCATGAATTACTTATACACTTGAACGGTTTACTGGCAGCCATTCTTTCTTGACTTCGTGAACCAAGTTTTGGTCCAGTTCTTGTAATACGGCACCGGAGTGACTGTATCAACCGAGTTTTTGTTTGGAATCCAAAGGACATGTTAGTCCTTAAATCTCATACTCTTGACAGAAATTCCTCTGATTGATTAGCCATTAAAATTGATTGAATATCTGGACGTGTGGGACTTTGGGCCTATAAAAATAAATGCCACCGCATCAAGGGCCCGGTCTGGTCCTGGGGAGAGCGCCCGAAAAATTACTGAGCCTATGGGATACTAATGACATGGTGGGGCATTACACCGAAATACTTGCTTGTTTATTGCGTCTATGACAAACTTCTCTTGTTACTTGTCACTTGTTACTTGATCGCGAATGAATTGATATTACTTGCCCGTGGCCAATTCTTTACTACTATCCCTTGTTATATCTCATGTTGTAAATTCATGTATATGTTATCCTTGTTAATCATTATCAATTATATATTTCTTGACCTTGTAAGATCTTGTTATTACGTTGTTTCATTATATCGTTATCATCCTTTTATTGCTTTATCATTTGTCGCATGACATTTTAAAATGTAATTAAACTGTTAATCACTTATACATGTCTGTTATTTCCTACTGAACGTCAGCTCATAGTTGTGTTTCCCCCCTTTTCAGGCTTTTCAGGTGATGCGCTTACCGACGGGGAAGGGCAGGAGTGATGTCATGAGAGTGTCAGTTCTAGTGTATTAGTAGTGTGTTGTCTTACTTCTAGTTGTGTTTTGGAGAGCATTTAGTTTCACTTATGCTATTGAGTTTTTAGTGGTTGTCATTCCAGTTGTATTAAGTTCAATTTGAGGATTTGTATCAGTGTGGTTTGTTAATAATCATTTAGTATTTCCATCTTGTAGCACTTGTGTATTATTTAGATTAGCTCTCTCTCTTGCCAACTCGTTTCTAACTGTACGTCCCGATAACACGGAAGTCCGGAACATGAAAGGGTCACCCGGACCCCTAAAACTCACGGACACACTAATCGAGGTAAAAATGATATCTCTAGATACCCAAAAATACGGTCACAGTACCCACGGGGTGTCCGAGACAACCACGGGCCAAGGGGAACACGATCAGCCGTGTTCTACACACCCCGGCTTGCATGGCATGAACGCACCCACGACCTGGGTCGCGACTACCGCTTAACGTTACCCAGACACAAACCGCGATGATGACACAGTGGGAAAGACGACTGCGTCTCTACGCGAACGCTCCCAGTCAAACGGGCGTGACATGAATTAACGCGACGGGTCCCCTAGTCGCGACAAGGGGCGAACGCAACTGGGCTGGCGAACGCGACCTGGTCGTGATTGCTCTCTCCACCGCGACCCTAACTGTCTTACTGTTCATCTTCTCCAATGAACACGATGGCATGATACGTCGCCTTTTGAAGAATGCGGCCACTGTGGCAACCGCGATCTCAACCCGAGCCGAGGTTTCGCGAACCTTCGCAAAAATGATCGTTCCACGCCCCAATCACCCCCAGGTGATGGGGAAAACAAGTGGAAACCTTTCCCCAACCTCTCTAGTACCGAGAAGACCCATTCAAACCTGAAAATGTAATCAAAATCGGAGAAATCTGCCGCTCACTCAAAACATGTGTTTTTAACCCCCGGTGAGAAAATAAACTCTCTTGGCTCACCACGGGCTACCAAACTCGCAAAAAATAAAGTACATGGGCTAAAAATCCATCACCCTACCTCCACCGAAGATTATGCGCACCGTGGACGCCATTCCACGCGAAAACGCAGCACGAATCCACGTCGATGCCGAACTCGCGAACGAGCTCGCCACGCCCTTGCCCTCGATCCCACGCGCCATCCTCGCTCTGCTCGCCTCCCACGCCGCGTCCGCCTCACCCTCGCCGCCTCCGTCGGCTGCCCGGAGTGAGAGGGGGAGGAAGAGAGGGGGTGAGAGTGAGGGTTGTGAGGAGAGAGAGGGGGGTTTATATATAGGAAAATCTGAAAAATATAGAAAATGAGGGAAAATGCTCCGCACGATCTTCAAAAAATACACAACGCGCCTGCAATGTCCCGGAACCCGACAACACGTCAGTTCTCCTTGCATAGGGTTCCGAAGGTTCGTCAGACACAAATCCGCATAAAGTCCAAAACACGTTCCTGTTGAGTCTTGTTGAATCTGTACATGTTTTGATGATGACAACACTATAAGTCTCCATAGTATTCAATAATATTTCCCTGAGAAAAACATAATTAACAAAAATATTTCTCTGTGAGAGTAAAGGAAGTATCCTCGTGTTGGTTGGGTCCTCGTCAGGATCACGTATAACACTTCGTGTTGCTCTGTCTGTCCTGGTGTCATAATTAGTCTCATTGTTTATGTCGTCCCTTCGTTCGCCGTGTGGTTTCTAAAATGTGTTGACTGTCTTTATGCCATTAAGCCACACCCCGCGTAGTGTCTTCACGCTGGCACGAAAACACTTCGTGCAGGTTGATTTGACAACACTTTGTGTTGTTTTTCTTGAGCGTTGAAAATCCTGTTTGAGGTAAGTCTTCGTGTCGTCTCTTCTGTACTCATCCCGCGTCACTTCCTATAGCACCTCGAGCAGCTCCGTCTGTATCCTCGGTGTCATCAAGTGTTGTTTTAGGTCGTGTCTCTCTTTCGTCTCCGTGTCGTGGATGTTTCACTTCGTGTCATTTACACTGTGTGACAACACTTCGTGTTGATTTCAGTGTCTGGCACCCCGCGTTGTTCTCTGTGTCATCTCGTGTTGTTCCTGTTTTCTGACCACACTTCGTGTCGGTTGGTGTTCACGTCTTCGAGTTGTTTTCAACTCGGAACGTTCTCGTCTTCGAGTCGTTTGTTCAAGTCATTCTGATCTCGTGTTGCTTGTTCGTGAACTTCTCGAGTGTTGATACACTCCGTGTCGTAATCAGGCAGTTTGTGTTTTGTGTCGTTTCCTCTCAAGGTTACTCTCTGTGTAATGTCTGGGTTACTTCGTGCTGCTTCTTCTTCTCCCGTCATGTCTCATTCTTCTTCGTGTCATTCTCTTAATAGTAATTCTTGTTACGTCAGACTCCGTGTCATTTCGTTTGTTGTTTTTGTCTTATCTTTATTTTACTTCGTGTCGTCTTCTTGTTGTGTGTCTTCATGTGTTCTCTTCTGTCCTCGTGCTGACTGACTCCATGTCAGCTTCCCCGACCGTGTTTGATTTGTCCTTCCTATCTCGTGTCGTTCTTACTCTGTCTCGCATAGCAGTCACCTCGTGTTGCCATTGTTAGTTACCTCATGCAGATTTATAGTCTCTGTTGCCATAAAAGCGTGCTAATGATCTGCCTTGTCTTCTTGCAGGTACGAGGAAGAATATTCCCAAAATGAATGGGCTGCACGTGATCCAAGACCTGAGGAACCATCTACAAGAAGACACGTGGCTGGAACGTTCTGGAATGAGCGTGGGAGGCACACGCGTTTGGTGCCCTATCCACCTGCTGCTGCTGATATATATAGACGCCTTCACCCACTGATGTAAAGTGATCGCAGCCGAAGGAGAAAAGGCAGAGTTGTAGAGAGCTCGATCCAACAAAGAGAAAGAGAAAAGGAGAGAGAGAAGGAGAAGAAGCTGAGGAAGAAGTTTCTGCTGGATCATGGATCAAATCCAGGCCAGCCAGCTCCTGCGAGAGCCACAGTCGTTTTTATCGTTTCAGCTTTTTGTTGCTGGTTTTGTTTTTATTTTTTCTTTGAACTGTCCACTTACTGTATGTCCGATTCTCTGTAGAGAGGTCGGGGTTCCTCCTGTGATTTCAGGAGAAGGGAGATTGTTATCTCCAGTTGCAAGTAGCTGGGTGCTACTTGTGGGTTCCCTCTGGTAAGAGGAAGGGAGGCGGTTCCTCCGGTTCTGGTCTTATGATTTGCAAGTCCAGGGGTCCCTCCTGGTCTGGAGGAAGAGAGGCTAGGCCTCTGGTTTCTAGTGACTGCAGGTCACTAGGGTACTCCCACCAAGTTGGTGGAAGGGAGGCTGCGGTCTCTGGTCAAGCTGTGAGGCAGCATTTGTTTGCAGACTGAGTCTGCGTTGTAGCTGTGCTAGTGGAAGCCACACTCGGGTTTGAGTGTGGGGTGGATGTAGATCTCGGGTTTGAGATCGAACCACCTTAAAATCTTCATCCGCTGTGTGATCGTCCTTGTGGAGTGTGCCGTGCTCATTCCAAGTGCTTGCTGTTCAAGAGATATTGAATAGATCTGGTTGTACCTCGATACAAAAAGTTTTTTAAAGGTCCATTCACCCCCCCTTTGGACCTATCAGTTCCGAGACTCATAACAACGCTTCGAACTCACGGATCCTGATCCGAAAAAATGAAAAAAAAAATCCGGGGTGTTACAGCATACATTGTCTATGTGGCTTTTCAGCCCCGAGAAGTGATTGAGAATGTTATTTTTGAGGTTATTCCTCATGTAGATGCCCCTTCACCCAGCGTAGTTTTGCAAGTTGCCAATATGCCTACTTCTGTTGAGAATGTTATTGCACTGGTCGATCATGAAGATAGATAGGCATAGATCCCCCCCCTCCCAACGAGGCTTTGCAAGTTGTTGATATCCACACTTATGTTGATGGTGCTATTCCTTCTGAAGTTGATTAGGATCCACTTTAATTCCATAAGACTCATCACCTTCTATGGTTAGTTCTTCAACAATATCTTCGGATTGTCGGAAGTTCATCTCTCACCCCAGTTGCAAATGTGTAGTTAGAATGTGCATGCTTGTTCCTCAGACTCACTCTCTATAGCCGATAAATATCCTTCTCGCACTGTTACTATTGTTTGCACGGTAGTGGATTCAACTTCAATTGCATTTTTGCAAAGTTATTAGAATCAAATGTTAAGGGATCCAACTGACACTCAGTCCTCCATTGGTGCTCTCAATGTTAATGCTGTCACATTTATCCCTCAAGTCATTCACAACCAAAATCCTCTAGATGATAATGTGTTTCTTACAGCACACAAAACTTGGGTGGGAGATTATCCACCGGAGGAGTACGATCATGAAGAAGAAGATGATGAAGAAGATCGATGTCCCCATTGGCCAAGTATTCATCCTCGATCCCTGCTTCATCATAGAACTCCTTAGGATCGCTCCTCTCTGTAAATATTAGAGATTATTCCCTTCGGCTTAGGTTATATTGTATTTGCCACATTGTCCTATAATTTAGATTTTTCTTTTTTTTTGGGCCGGTTTTTGCATTGTAAGAAAAATCATACCCTTCGTTTGGTCTACCCATATTCTTTGTCGCGACTTTCATCGTGCGTTATGTTTTCACTTTTAATAATAAAATAAATCAACCAAACAAAAAGAAAAGGCATCAAAATTGAGGTTCCAAATAATCCTACATCAATTGTTAAAAAGATAACAGTATACTTATAAGACAACTATTTGTCTTTTTACCGAAATAGCACTTTTTCAATAACAAAACTCCTCCTATGCTCTTAACTCTTAAGACAAAATCTCCTGAGAACTAATAAAATCTCCCAGCAATATCTGACTCTCTCTAATAAGAGAACTCCAACCCACATTTGTTATACTTCTCACGAGCCTTTACCCATGAAATATCTTTTAAGAGTTTGTTTTGCTGCACATTCAAGATAATTGCACACTCAGGTGTTCACCAAATTTTTGAAAAAAAAAAATTGACAAGGTGAGAGTCATCATCATACCTATCTGTCAGTACGACAGATCCCCCAGTCTCACCTTAACTGGCTGTGCATGGTACGGCGTCAGGTAGAAAACAGAGGTCTGCCCTTTGATATCCCTGTCTCTTTCTCTTTTTATAGATCACTGTTGTGGGGGAATTATTTGATGATTTGATTAATTCTAAACTAACGAAAATAATAAAAATTGTTAAAAAATTTGGTAACCCTTTCCTTCTGATTGCGAACAACTCTGGCGGTCATTTTGATTGTAGAATAGAGTTAGGATGTGTTATCCTTGTACTATTATACTAATTATACTATTGAGTTATTCAAATTTAAGAGTCCAAATATATCACTCTAAATGGGAGGAGATTAAGACTTTTAACTATGGGTTAACTCAATTTATCTCTCTCACAGTAATATCTTACTCGACTCTTGAGTAAGATAGATACTAAATTAAAAATATAAAAACTCAAGAATAATTCATCACGGACTCACTTGAGTTAACTTATAATGATCTATTATCAAATTGGCCCTAATGAATTTTACTGTTAAGATCATCGTAAAATATTAAAACTTAAAATAGGATCTACTATTTCGAGATGTAAATTTTAAGAACTTCATTTTCGAAAAACAAACTCATCACGTCACTAATATTAATATTATTAATATGGTATTTTATGTAGGGCTCTCGATGGGTCAGGTTCGGACTGAGTTTAGGTCAACTTGGTCTAGGCCCAACTCATCAATTTTAAAGCTCGATTCTGACTCGGGACCGGGTCTGAGCTATATCGGGTCGGACCAAATTTCTTCACAAACCCGACTTCGGCTCAGTCTGACTCGACCCAAAAAAAATAAATGAAAAAATAATAAAAGATATATAACAATTTGAAACTTATAATCTCACTAAATTAATTAGAGTTTTAGAAGTTAATTTGTTTGAAAATAAAATTGTTAATTATCTAATTAAATAAAATAAGATATTTTTAATTTTTAATTAAATAAAATAAAATTTTAGAGGGATAAGACAAAAAAAGAAGAATGGGTCGAGTCGAGTCGACTCGCGACCAAATTCAAAATCTGAATCCGACCCACGGGTCTAGTCGGAGTGAGTTTTTAGATCCGACTAGGGGTTCACGGGTCGAAAATAACCTGACGGCCCAACCTAAAATCGGGTCAGACCTGTTGACCTATCAGGTCGACCCGATCTATTGATAGTCCTAATTTCATATATATATATATATATATATAATTTTACAATATTTTACGTCAAAACAAACAAACCCCTGATATGATCTTTCCCACTAATCATCTTCTCTCCCTTGCACCATCCACTGGTGCCCGTGTTGGCTTTCACATACCTGCCATCAACGCGCGTGTGCCGCCATGGACACTCACCATCGGCAGCAACACGACGCACCATCGGCAGCAAACCACTCCCCCTCGTGAAGGCCACCTTCCTCTGCCGAGCATTCACCACTGCCTTCTTCCAGGGAGACATCCCCATACGCAAAGCTGGCTGAGCATGGTGAGGGACAGCCAAAGATGCTCGGTCCATCAGTTTGCAGAGGCTGGCTGGCCCCCCCCTCCCCCTCCCTCACTCACTCCCTCTCTCCCCTCCCAACAGCCAACAGAGAGGAGCTGCCAACCACCGGGGACCCATCCCCACCCATCACCATCAACCCCAGAGAATTATGTCTGGAAAAAGGATGAGAGGAGATGAAATCAGAGTATATTTTACCATTTACTTCGACCGTGGGATTTTTAGGATCGGATGGTTGAGATGAAGTTAGCTCGAACTTAAGTTCAGCTGTTCTCAATTTGGAAGTACTAAACTTTTAAGTTCAGCTTTTCTCACCGTTCAACTTACAAATCAAGTGGCGAAGAAGAAAGAGGGTGACTAATTGTGTGGCTTCTGCTCGTTGCTGGAGTTCACCTACCCCCATTCGATCACCGTAGGGGGCGAGTGACCCAGGCTCCTTTTAAAGTGAGTCCCCCCTGTCACACTAGGTCGCATTTGGTTCGACTTCTCGAAGTTTCAAATTTTTCAAAATCACTATTACCGGACACTCATTAATGAGCCTCGAGTTTGTTAGAGGAGGGTACGCTGCATTTGAAAGTTACCCGACTCATTTGAGTGGTCGAAGCACGTGAACGGCCGTGTCAACTCATTCACGATATTACCCTTCATATTTTGCATTTACTATACTTTTCTGCACTACCCATTTTACGTGAAACTAGAGAAAATTAGGGGTGACCATGACGTCAACTATTCATAATCGCCTACGGGCCTCCCAAAAGCAGCTCCACACGAGCTTCTGAGAACCGTCCGGTGCTCTTCCGATTGTGTCTCTCTCTCTCTCTCTCATCGAGAGAAAATCGAGAGTGCACAAAAGTCGACGCCCGTTCGTCACGTTTGGTTCGAATTTAATTATGTCGGAGATTTCAATTATTGAAATCTCCTTTAAAAGTTAAATCAAACGTAGCCTTAATTACATGCATTAAAAGTGTAATTAAAATGTAAAAAATTATAAACCTTTGGGATGTGAGCAGGAGAAGGATATATATGTAGTCATTTTGTTTATTTGAAGATGTTTAATAGTTGAAGGTTAGTCTTCTTTCTGTCTTTTAACTTGGGTAAAGTTGGCAATGTCGATACAAAGAGCAAAATAAAGATTATTATGAGATATATGTGATAATAAAAAAAGAAGAATATATAGAAAAATATTACAAATTTTGAAAGTATATATATCTAATTACCCCCCCCCCTCCCTTTTAGATAGGAAGAGAATTCCTTATGATGGCTCAAATACTGCCATCTGAACCCTAAATGAAACTTCGATCTCTCGTTATGTGACTCAACTATGAGTTGAATAGGATCATCATCGTCATCATCATCATAGCCTTATCCTAATTTATAAGACATGGACAACTAATCTATCTAAGATAATGAGCCAACCACTTTTGGGTCGGATATTTATTTTTTTCCAAAGTACGATTGTCGATTGGACTGTACGTTAAATTTTAAAAAAAATTAATAAAATGTGATGCAATGCTTAAAACTCGATTGCGGAAGGGATGTGATCGGCAGGCAGGCCTTATAGAACTTTGATGGGCCAGGCTTGGGCCCATAAAGCTAAGCCCCATATCGAACTCAAACGAGCATGAGAGGAGCAAGGTTGAACTTGGGTTTCTTTAGACCCGAGATAAGAACAATCTATTCAGATGCAAGAGTAATTAATAAGTATTACTTGCTGCACATGCTATTCGTGTCTAACCATCTTAGAAATCCATCTGTTATTGGTGGTCCACATGGGACATGTGGACTTAAAAAGACGAGAAAATCTCTATAAAAAAAAAGTCAAAGAATGTGTGAATCCCACATCGTTTTAATGGAGATTTTCTTAAATCTCATCCCCTTGTGTAGACTAACCATATGTAGAGCTGCAAGATAACTAGATACAAATTGTACCCTATAATATGTATCGAATATTAGTCAACTAATAGGTGAGCAATGCACTCCCTATCTCCATAAGTCCATGTGGACCGATAAGCCTTCAGGAGTCAAAAAAAGACAATTCACCAGCAGTGTAATAGGTTGTCGAGTTCGACTTGCTACATCACCCGACAGTGCGAGCAAAAAAACAAAAAAAAAAGTCAAACCAGTCTCAATTTGACCTCCATGTTCATACCATTTGATCAACATACAGATGAATGAAAATTTCAAAATAATAATAATAATAATAATAATGAGACACCCCTGGTTGCCCAAAATAATGGGCCAACCACTTTTAAGCCATTTAGAATGTTTAATTTTTTATCATCATTTTCTGACGACTTTACATCAATAAAAAACTACACAGATATATTGGTCAGATTTGGGCTGACCTCACAAAGAAATGGATGCACTGCATCCGGTGCAGAGGTGACCCCTACTAAGAGCACTCTTAGATGGCCCATCCCCTTATGGACCAGCTCCTTGTGGACTCAACAAAGCCCTCGCAAAATCTTTTCTTCACGGACTGGTCCTTAGTAAGTAGTACGGTTGCCAAGAAAAATAAAAATAAAAGGGAATCAGAAATAGAAAATTAGAAATAAAAGGGAAGAAGAAATAGAACAAGTACAATACTAGATATAGTCTCTTGTTCTAATATGAATAAGGTTTGAGTCCTTGTCCTTGCAGTTCAATAGAATACGGACTCGACCGACCCTTGTTCAATTACAGGATGCAGTCCAAATTCCATTGTATTCCTTGTTACAAGTAGAAACATAGAATTTCGTTCCTCTTCCACGTCTTATTCGCTGTTTATTCCATTAACAAACCTTGAGGGGAATTACCCTATATAAAAGATACATGTGCCAAGCTACTCCACATGACAAGTCACAACTACTACATGCACATAACTTCCGCAGACTAATACAAAGTAGTCTTTTACGTGTAACTGGGGAGCACATCAAAGAAGTGATACACCTCATTTTCATCAAAAACTCCGACCTCAGTGGAGCACACAGCGCAACAAACCGGACGAATTGTCACCCCCTTGTCTTTGCCATTTTCCGGATGCTCTTCACTAGTTTTACAGTTCTTGTTTTTTGACCTTCTTCGCTTCCTCGTTCCCTCCTTCAGTATTTGATTACTCCTGACCTCGCAATTGAGGACAAACATAGCCCTGTACTGGGTCACGTACTTTTCATGCCTGCCAAAATCCAGATTGAACACGAAGATTAACGGACATTCAATATTTCATCAATATGTAAAAAGTGATTGGAACACTCCGCAACCACAAATTCTTATCTAATAAATTATTTCAGCATGATTTGCATGAAAGTGTCCTAAGAAGCACAGTTCTAAACAACAAAATCAAAATTGATGCACTTAGAATGCTCTACCAAGAAGGAAGAGTAAGAAATAAGTAGCTGAAACAAAGAATTCAGTAAGGCTGGTTGAAGATTCTGTCAACTGTCTCTCCGCGAGGAACCTCAAAAGATAAATGAAATGAGAGTAATGCTCTGTGCACCGAATCCGAGTAACGTTTTGTGCACCGAATCCGATGCACAAAGCCACGTCATTATGCAACACCCCCTCCCATTGGCCCAAAAATCATGTGCAATGATCATTTCTGCACAGAAAACGACGACCGCGTTAGACCTGTACGATCTAACTTTTTCACTCATTAAATGTGGAGAGCACTTGGCAGGAAAACATAAGACTGAAATATTTTATAAGACTGAAATATTTTGCACATGGGTGAAACATTTGGTATAGGATTGAAATATTTTGTCAAATTCTTGTAACAAAATATTTCGTTCATATAGTAAAATATTATTTTTACAAAATATTTCATTAATTTATTTTTGTAATCAAACAAACTGTTTCGTTCATTTAACAAATGTTTCATTCTTGTAACAAAATATTTCGTTCATAGAGCAAAACATTATTTCTATAAAATATTTTCTTTACTTTATTTCTATAGTCAAACAAAATATTTCGTTCATGTAACAAATGTTTCATTCTTATAACAAAATGTTTCGTTCATATGCAAAATATTTCAGTCTTATAAAATATTTCAGTCCTATACTTTCCCGTCAAGTGCGCTCCGCATTTAATGTGCGAAAAAGTGAGTCGTACGGGTCTGAAGCGGGCATCGTTTTCTGTGTGGAAATGATCATTTCACCTGATTTTTGGGCCAATGGGAGGAGGTGTTGCATAATGGTGTGACTTTGTGCACCGGATTCGGTGCACAAAGCATTACTCATGAAATGATGACGTGTTTTCACCATATCTACGAGATTCAATAATGGTAGTGTACTTCTGTATGTTCAATTAATCTCAAGGAAACACATCGGATAGTGGGAATATGCGATGCCTAATCTGTTTGCTAACCAAACTGGTTGCAATCCTTCAAGCTACAGATGCACCTTTGGACATCCAAGATAAAGGATGCATTCATATCAGAGGTCCAGAATCCGCCAGCCGATAATGTATCAATGAATAATCCATCTACCTCACAAGCGCGGGAGGATTTGAGATCCAGGAGGTTATGCAACTACCACTTTCCTTAAAATAGATCTCATCATATGTCCGATATCCTTTAAAACATAATGTAGAAAACCAATAATTTTATAAACGCATGCATATGCTCTGAGGAAATGTCAAAGACTCAAGGTGATCAGTCCAAGAATGTAAGCAAACACTGACTATGCATCAACAGTACTTTGATGTTGATAGAAGAAGGCGATGTGGAGAGAAGAGAGAGAGAGAGAGAGGCTGGAATGACATAGTAATCTCATATGAACATGGACCACAAACACCATATAACATTCCCCCAGACCAATAAAAGTTGGCACGGGAAAAAGGGGAATAACACCATAGCAGGTAGCAACAACTATGCTTGCCCTGGTAATAGTTGAACCCTTCCCTCCACCTTCTTTCATTAGATTTTTTTTTTTTGGAAGATGGCATTAAACCACATTTCATTAGAGAAAAAAAGGGTTACAGCTCCAAAGAGAGCAGAAAAGGCAAAAGTTCTACCAAGGGAGCAGAACAACCACCAATCTCCCACCCCACAAGAAAAGGAAAATTTGCATGGTGCAGTGTTTCCACCCTAGTAATCTATCAAGGGGTGATTGGGGACAAAATATCCCTTTAACTGTCAAATGTCAATCCATCAGGCAGTTAATGCAGCTCTGGATAATAGTAGACGGGGGCTTGAACTCCTCTCTAATGATTCTATTATTTCTTTCCCTCCAGATGGCCCAGAGCATGGCGGGGAAGCACATACTACATAGGTTCTTTCATCAAATTAAACAATGATTTACCATAATGTGAAAGAGAGTAACATAACATTGAAGTAAAATGTCCGCATGTTTGAAGTTGTGTACCTACCTCCTCGCTTTTCGGGAATCTTCATGTCCCATTTTGGTTCTGAACTAAGGAGGTGAATAAAGACAAGGTTTGTCATGCCGCTGCGTACCGCTTAGGATCGGCCATACCATCTCGTACCTGGCCGGCAGCGATACGCTTGGCAGGGGCGCGCCACCAGCACGCAGCCGTCATCGGTGCCTGCCGCCATCCACGGCTATGGTACAGTTGCAGCACGAGAGCATACCGGCCGTACCGGACAGTACCTGGCCAGAACCGACACAGCCAGTACGACCGATCCGGCAAACCTTGAATAAAGGGTAAAAAGGCTTAAATGGAATTGGTTATATGGTTTGGCCAAAGGGAAAAAAGAGAATAGAACCATAGTATAAACCCTGTTGACAGATAAGAAAGAGAGAAAGAAAGACATGAGAAATGGAGAACCCAAAAAGGAGTTGCTTGCGGTATCTAGGGATCGCGATCACATCTCCCAGCCTCAGCCATCAACCTATTTTATATCAATAGGGTGGTCCAAATACAGACCACTTAAGCCTAAAATACCCTGGTTAAGTAACCAACCAGAAGGCATAATAACAGAGCAAACAAGAAAAGGGAAAAATGACAAAAAATGCCCTCAGCTGCTTCAACACTCTCCCTCTAGCTGAGCATAGAGGTCTCTCATGCACAGGTTGCCAAGAGCCCGACTTGAACTCAACTTTTGTCATGCCCTTCGTCAACACATCAGCAACTTGGTCCTAGGAACAGACACAAGGTCGACATGGCTCTCCAGAATCTAACTTATCCCAGATGAAATGTCTAGCAATCTATGTGGATCATCCTGTCATGTTGAAATACGCTGTTGGTAATATTTACGGTGGCTTGATTGTCACAATAAAGTTTCATGGGTAGGGAAGCTTCTCTGCCAATGTCTTTCAATAGAATCTTTAGCCACAAGAGTTCAACAACAGCTTGTGCCATAACTCTATATTCAGTCTCAGCACTTGACCTCGCACAAACTGATTGTTTCTAGCTCCTCCAAATGACAAGATTTCCTCCTATGTAAGTACAATAGCCTGAGGTTGACCTTCTATCATCCTGGGATCCAACCCAATCAGCATCTGAAAAGCCTTCTATTGATAACTGACCTCTCTTGCTAAACAACAATCCTTCCCTGAACAAGCCTTAATGCACCTCGAGTTTTTGTCAACTGCCAACATATGAGATGTATTGGGAGCATGCATAAATTGACTTACAATGCTTGTGGCATAAGTAATATTTGGCCTTGTGATAGATAGATACAAGAGTTTTCTCACAACTCTTTGATACCTTCTCTTTTTAGCTTCTGAAAGAAGTTCTCCATCCCGATCACTAAACCTGTGATTAATTCCTTCAAAAGGTCCAGGGCATATTTTCTTTCAGAAATAAAAATATTCCCATGAGATCTAGCTACTTCAATTTCAAAGAAATATTTCAGAAGACCAAGGACTTCAATTTCAAATTCCTTCGCCAAGTTCTCCTTCAAGACTTTATTTCCTGTAGGTTATCACCTATCACGACCATATCATCTACATAAACAAGAAAGATAACCACCTAACCATTCTTCTATTTCATGAATAGAGTGTGATCAACATTACCTAGACTAAAATCCATTTTCGGCATAACAATTTTAAGTCTCTCAAACCACACTCTTGGGGGCTATTTGAGGCCATACAACGCACTCTTCAGCCTGCAAATCTTTCCTTTTGCATCATAGTCGGGAGGTGGCAGCATATACATCTCCTCGATAGGTCTCCATTAAGGAATACATTTTTTACATCAAGTTTAATTCCCATGAGAACTGGAGAGCAAGAGACAACAACATTCTCACAGTGGATAGCTTCGCAACAAGTGCAAAGGTTTTCTGGTAATCTATGACATATGTTTGGGTGAACTCTTTTGCAACCAACCGGGCTTTGTACATTTCAACTACACCATCCGGCTTGAATTTGATTGTATTACACCCATTTGCATCCCACTAGCTTCTTTCTAGAGGGCATGTTAACAAGCTCCCGTGTGCCATTTTTCTCCATGACTTGCATTTCTTCTTCCATAGCTTTAACCCATTTAGAATCTCTCACGGCCTGTGTGAAAGATGAAAGCAAAGAACAAGCAGAAATGGAATAAAGATATGCATGATATGGAGGAGAAATTCTAGAATAACACATGTACTCCACAATTGGATTTTTTGTGCATTCTCTTACACCTTTACGGGAAGCAATGGGTTGATCAAGGTCAGGAATTTGTTCAGATATAGGTTGAGTATCAAGTTCTGGAGCTCTTTCAATTTCAGCCTCTGGGTTTTGAAGATTTGAGGACTGTGTTCTCCTGGGAGTGGTCATTGACAAGAGAGACCTCCTGCTGGTTTTGGTGCTTCTTCTCTCTTCTGAAGTACCATTTTGTAATTTTGTTCTTTTCTTCTTCACCTCCAACAGTCGGATTTTTTAATTCCCTTCCATCTCCATCCCCTCCATTCGTGGCATACTGGCATGTCTTCTTGTACAGGAGTATCAAGGGTAGAAGAGTCAAAAATGATGCGACAAGGAGTGAAGTGAGATGCCGAAGGGTTCGAGTCTATAAAGATATCACATTTCTCCCCCTTAGACGCCTCGGGCTGGAAATAAGATTGGGACTCAAAAAAGGTCACATCTTTCTGAACATATCTCTTCCCAATGCTAGGATCTAAATATTTATATCTCTTCTGCCTGAGGGAATACTCCAAGAAGACATTTTTGATGGACTTGGGATCAAGTTTGGATCCACATGGACCTAGAGAGAATATAACAAACACATCCAAAAACTCTAGGAGGCAAAGGGAATAAAGAATGATTAGGATGAAGAATGGTCACAGGGGCACGAAAGCCAAGTACCCTGAAGCTCATACAATTGATGACATATGTTGCTGCAAGAACAACATCAACCCAGAACTTTTTAGGAAGATGGTGTTGGAACAGAAAAGCCCGGGCTGTTTCCAGAAGGTGCCTATTCTTTCATTCCGTCACTCCATTTTGTTGTGGAGTGTAAGGACAGAAGGAGTCCTGGGTAATTCCCTTATCCTCCATGAAAGTGTTCAGACTTCTTGTAAAACATTGCTTAGCATTATCCGATCTGAACACCTTGATTTGCTTTTCAAATTGAGTTTGCAGCATTCTGGAGAAAATATGAACTACTCGAGGCACTTCATCTCTAGATTTCAATGGATAATCCCAAGTGCATAGTGAGAAATCATCAATAAAGGTAACAAAGTATCGATAACCATCTATAGAACACACTGGTGAAGGGCCCTAAACATCAAAATGAAGAATTTCAAAGGAAGTAGTGCTTTTTATTGAATCAGACAATTTTGTTTTACAATGTTTTGCCGATTAGCAAACTTGGCACTGAAGAGATTCAAGAGAAATAGACTAAAACAAGGTAGCAATATTCCAAAGGACTTGAATAAAAGATGTCATAAACGACAATGCCACATATGGATCTCCTTTATTTGACTCCGCAAACTCCTAGTGGATTTCAATTGAAGGGTTGTACTCCCCTTGTCTTGAAGCAAATATAGTCCCCTTTCTTCAGTCCCACTGCCAATCATTCGCAAAGTGCTCAATTCTTGAAGAACATAATGATCAGGAGAGAAGGTTATCAGGAGAAAAGGTTATGGAACAATTTAAAGATTTGGTTAGACTGCTAACAGATAATAAATTAATTGGAAGCGAAGGCACATGTAAGGTTGATGGAAGGGATAGATGATTGTTAAGCTTAACAGTTCCCATTATCAACAATTGTGGCATTAGTCCCATCAGCCACCATCACATTATCCTGACCAGAACAAAGGGAAAAGGAAGAGAAGAAGCTTGGGTTGCCAATCATATGATCAGTGGCTCCAGAGTCAAGATCCAGAAAAGAAAGAGAAGAAGCTTGGGTTGCCAATCATATGATCAGTGGCTCCAGAGTCAAGATCCATGAGTTGTGACTAGGTTGGGAGGCAGCACTTAATGCTTTCCTTTCAGTACCTGACTTGGATAAGGAAGAAGAGGATGTTGATGTATCTAGTCATGGAAGAAGCCTTTGTAGGTGAACTATATCATTGAAAGTGAGACCCATGAGTCTTGACTCTTCAGCCTCTGTAGTGGCAACATCAGCAGAAGGACCTTGAATAGTTGCAGCTCTACCTTCGATTTGTTGTCCACCCTTCTTACTTCTGAAGCTCTACCTTTGCTTTGTTGTTCACCCTTCTTACTTCTGAATTTTGCAGGGTTCTTGTCAGGGTAAAGTTCCCAGCAATTTTTCACTGTATGGTTAGTCCTTCCACAATGTGCACGTTTTCTCCCCCCTTGGTTTCCTCCTTTGTCATGCCCATAGCTAGTGGTTTCCCTTTACTAGCTAGAGCAGAGTGATCACCAAGATTTTGTTCACCAGAAGGTTTCACTGAAGAATTCATGATTTCTCTTCTATTTTCCTCAGTCGGGACTCTTTGGTACACCTCATCAAATGGAGGAATAGGAATCGCAGTAAGGATCTGCGCCTTTAGCCTCACTTTGGTACGGAGTTAGCCCAAAATTGGGTTAACTCAGTTCGTTTAAGTTGGCCCGGAATGAACCCATTTTTGCTTTGATAGAAGGATAGTTAACTCGGAAGTAAGGAGGTGGGATAACCTACTTTTAATCCAGTGTGATTTGATAGGTAGTGGGTTAACCTAGTAACAATGACATCTTAAATATCACATTTGCCCCTCTTTTTTGAATTTTTTACCAATGGGCATGTGTTCACTTTAAAAAAAATTATTTTAATTATTAAAATATTTTTAATAGATTCTTAATACATCTTGAAAATAATAAAAAATTTGATAAATAACATCATTAATCTCAATAATTAAAATTTAAAAGTCATAAATGTCATTAATTACAGTTTCAGATTACTGTTCATCTTAAGATTTTTTTATTTTTAATTTTTAAATATGTTTAATATATAGTATAAAATAAATATATTATAAAAATAAAAAATATTTTTTGATAAATAACATCATTAATCTCACTAATTAAAATTTAAAAGTCAAAATGTCATTAATTACAATTAAAGGTTATTGTTCAACTAAAGATTTTTTTAATTTTTAAATATTTTTAATATATAGTATAAAATGAATATATCATAAAAATAAAATATTTTTCATCAATAACATCATTAATCTCACTAATTTAAATTTAAAAGTCAAAAACGTCATTAATTATGTTTAAAAGTTACTGTTTACTTTCATATTTTTATTTTAAAAAATTTTATAAATATTTTTAATAAATTCTATAAAATAAATATACCGTTCAAATAATAAAACATGATAAAAAACATCACTAATATTACTAACTAAAATTTAAAGGTGATAAATGTTTTAATCGTTCACTATTATAAATAACGAAAGAGGGGGGAGAGAGAGAGATAGAGACAGAGGGGAGAGTGCGGGCTACAAGGATGCCGGGGGCAAATAAATGGGAGGGATTAGAGTTAATCCACCTCCGGAGGTGGGTTTCAAAACCCGGGGTTAACCCTATATTAACCCATTCTCTGCCCCGATTAGCTCAAAAATGCTATCAAAGCACGCACAGGGTTAAGTCTGCGTTAACTCTGGGCTAATCCCAGGTTAACTCCATACCAAAGTGAGGCTGAAGGATTCCCACTCAGATTCAGCCCACCTAGGAATTTCATAACTCTCCTTCTGAATCTTTTTCAGATATCTCCTATGATCATCATTACAATCTCATTCTTTCCCTTCAATACCTGACTTGGACAAGGAAGAAGAGGAGTCTGTTGATGTATCTAGCCGTGAAAGAAGCCTTTGTAGGTGAATTATATCATTGGAAGTGAGACCCAAGAGTCTTGACTCTTCAGCCTCTGTAATGGCACCATCAGCAGAAAGACTTTGAATAGTTGCAACACTACCTTGGACTTCTTGTCCACCCTTCTTGCTTCTGAATTTTGCAGGCTTCTTGTCAGGGTAAAGTTCCCAACAATTTTCCATTGTATGGTTAGCAAGGTTTTCAATACCACGCGGTATGTACCGTATCGGGCCGGTACGTACCGGTACCGATCGCATCCAGTCCGGTTCTGCCTATTTTCTACCGGTACTGGCCGGTACAATTTCAAAAAAGAAAAAAGAAAAACCGGATGAAGCGGATTGTACGTTCAACCATCGGGACCACCCGATATTGAGAGCTGGGAGGCTCGCACGGTCTGCACTGTGAAATGCAGCCCATAAGACCCCCTCCCCCATTTTCCAGCTGCAACCGCCCTCCTCTGCCCCCTCCAGGCCCGCCGCCAGCCGGCCATTGTCTCGCTGCCGACCAAGTGACCGTCGGAGCTCACCGCCGGTGATCGCCGCCACTGCTGCAAGCCTGCAGCTCGCCATCTCCCTCTCACAACCGCACAGGCCGCAGCAACCGCGCGAGACTGACCGCCCGCCCCACCGGCCAGCTCGATGCCAGATATCGCCCTCATCCACTGACCAAAGCCGCCGCCGCCGTCACCAATCAAATATGGTCGCCGCTAGGGCTGTCAAAGGGTCGGGCCCGGACCGGGCTTAGGTCCGCCCGACCCAGACCCGACTTATCAATATCAAAGCCCGGGCCCGAGCTATGTTGGGCCGGGCCCGACACTATTAAAAAATGTAAAGCCCAACTAAGACCCGGCTCGGCCCAACAACTTAAATAAATAATAATAATTAATATACTTAATAATATAAAGCGTATAATCTCACTAAATTAAATCGAATTTTGATATTAATTACATAATTTGTGTGAAAAAAATTTAAATTTTTTAATTATGTAAAATAACATAATTTTAACCAAGTTGTTTTTAAATTTGAAGTGAGAAAAAAAAGAATGGGTCGGGCCGGCCTGCAAGCCGAACTCAAAGCCCGAGCCCGGCCTGCGAGCCTAGTTAGGCCGGGCTTTTAGACCCGACTAAAGACCTGCGGGCCGAAAAAGACCATGCGACCCGGCCCAAAATTGGGCCAGGCCTGCGGGCCTGTCGGGCCGGCACGGCCCATTGACAACCCTAGTCGCCGCCGACCAAATCCGGCCATTTCTTAGTCAAAAATCTCGTTTTCATATTAAGAAGGTATTTTTTAACTTAAAAAAATAATAGTAATCAAATAAAATTCTAAATGGCCAAATTAGGGTTCAATAAGTGTTTAATAACTTTAATTGCACTCCAATTGAAATTGAAATCGAAAAAACCCCAAATTGAGCCCTAATTAGGGTTCTAAAATTAGGACTTTATTAAATTAACTTAATTTACATATAATTGAATATCAATTTAGTGTCATGTGACCTAGTTAAGTTGAATGAGTGCTAAATTGCACTCAAATTGAAATTTAAATTACGAAAATCCCAAATTGAGACCTAATTAAAGTTCTAAAATTAGGACTTTTATTAAATTAATTTAATTTCTATGCAATTGAAGATCAATTTAGTGTCATGTGACCTAATTAAGTTGAATGAGTGTTGACTTGCACTCCAATTAAAATTTAAATCAAGAAAATCCCAAACTGAACACTAATTAGAATTCTTAAATTAAGAATTTTATTAAATTAACTTAATTTACAAATAATTGAAGATCAATTTAGCGTCATGTGACCTAATTATGTTGAATGAGTGATGAATTGCACTTCAATTGAAACGTAAATCAAGAAAACCCCAAACTGAGCCCTAATTAGGGTTCTAAAATTGGGGTTTTATTAAATTAACTTAAACTATATGCAATTGAAGATCAATTTAGCATCATGTGACCTAATAACTTGAATGAGTGTTGAATTACACTTCAATTGAAATTTAAATCAAGAAAATCCCAAATTGAGCCCTAATTAGGGTTCTAAAATTGGAACTTTTATTAAATTAACTTAATTTATATGTAATTAAAGATCAGTTATCCAATGGTTGTTAATTTGTTATTATGCATGAATTTTCTACAGATATGGCACCCTGTGCTTAGGATAGAGGGTGACAATATGTCACTTTAGTTAATGCAAAGATAAAAAAGGTGAGATACAACCTTTGTGGGAAGGAAACAGGGGGAGGGATGATAGGAATAAAGGAGCAGAAAAAGGGGAGATGTTGCTGCATGCACTAAAGCATCTCCAGAGATTAAGCAAATGTTCAAAGATCTTCTGAAAGGGAAGCAAAAGGAGAAGGAATTGAAGGCAGAACATGATGAACAAATAAGAGAAGAGAACCCGAGTCAAACTCAGCAAGGTGTACAAATTAGAGCACCAAGGAGCCGTCTTCATAGAGAAAATGATGACAGTGATGGTGACAATGGTGAGGATGCAAGATATAGAGCAGCAGTTCGTGACAGTTTGAGGCAAGAAAATGAAGATGAGATACAAAGATTTGGGCATGGCACTTCAACATCTGAATTGCAGCGTTCCAAGAACACAGTAGGAGTAAGACAGCCAGCATTCACTAGAACAAACACTATGTCTGCTACTCAGAAATGTTCATTACTTGGCTATGGGGAAGATCTAACATCTCCTTTAGATCCATCTGTTGGTCCAATGGATCACTATTTGTACAGAAACGATGATGCTCAAAGCATCAAGACAAATTTGAAGGGATAGAAACAAGTCAAGAAGGTTGCATCACAACAATGGAAACACATCTCCAAATGGTTCTTTTATGCAAATATTATCTCCAATGTTCTGCTAATCCTTACTTCCAAACCATGGTTGACTCCATTGCACGAGGTGGCTTAGGTATTCCTGCACCTAAACCAAGGGACATCTATGGCCCTTTACTTGATGAGGAGGTCCGTGAGTTACAGTAATGGATAAAATCATTTGAAAGGGTGTGGGGATGAGAGATGATGCACCTTAATGTGTGATGGATGGACAGGGACAACTAGAAAACAAATGATTAATTTTCTTATTTACTGTCCACATGGCACAGTATTTTTGAAGTATTTTGATGTTTATGATAATTTTAAAAATGCTGATTTTTTGTGCAACCTAATAGATCAGATTATTGAAAAGGTTGGAGAGGAGAGAGTGGTCACTGATAATGCAGCCAACTATAGGAGAGTTGGGCATATGTTGATGGAGAGAAGGAGACACCTCTATTGGGTTCCATGTGCAGCACATAGTTTGGATCTGATGCTAGAAGATATTGGGAGCTAATCAAAGGTTGAGAGTGTTATTCATGATGCACAGGAAATCAGTCCTTTTATTTATGGCCACCATCGCATTCTTGCTATTTTCATACAAAAGGCAGGTGACCATAACATCATTAGACCAAGCCCAACCAGATTTGCCACACAGTTCCTGACTTCGGAGAGTTTATACAAGTATAGAGTGCCAATTAGGGACCTCATCATAGATAAAGAATATGTGAAGCATGTGAAGACCCTTGGTGCTAATGCAAGTTTAATTGTGGAGAGACTTGTAGAGAAGGACACCTTCTGGGAAAGTGTTCAAAGATATCTCAGGTTAGTTGAGCCTATTGTTCAAATTTTGAGGATGATAGATGGAGGTGATAAAAATGACATGGGATACCTCTATGAAGCAATGGATAAGGCCAAGGAAAGAATCCAAAAAAAATTCCCAACCTCTTATCAGAGGTGGTGGGACATCATTGATTCTAGATGGGAAGACACTCCACCATGAGTTGCATACTGCTGGTAAGATGTCACTTATTATATTTTTCAATAACTTATCAACTTTATATCTTTAATTCCTACTGAGATAATTTTGATATCTCTATTCGCAGAATATTTCTTAAACCCCCGTTATCAATATAGTGTAAGATTTCATGTTGATGATGAGGTGATGCAGAAGTTATTTTAGTGTCATAGCAAGAATGTCAAAAAATGAGAATATGAAACTTGAAAGCTGAAAATCAAATTAATGAGTTCAAGTTGAAGATGGGTGTATTTGGCTATCAGAGTTTCAAACTACTGTTATGAAGTATAGCCCAAGTATAAAAAATAAAAAATATTATGTGATAAGCTTCAATGCCTTATTAGCTAATAATGTATACTAACTTTGTTTTTTCTTCTTTTGTAACAAATGATTGGTGGGCAGCTGTAAAAAAAATAAGTATGGGTGTAAATGCTTTAGTCGATATTGCTATTCGTGTTCTAAGTCAAACTACAGCTGCAAGTGAATGTGAAAGAAATCGGAGCACCTTCAGTCTTGTGCATACAAAATTGAGGAACAGGTTGAAGGCTCAGAACTTAGAGAAATTGGTGCTCTATCACTACAATATGAGACTCAGAATGAAAAAACAACAAAGACACCAAAGGTTGCTGCAAGAGAAGCTGAGTGAGTCTGAGGGGGTAGGGGGAGAAGAAGAAGGCCAACAACAAGTGAAGGGCAAATTGATTTAGATCAACTGTTTGAAAAAGAGCATCCTGTGAGTGCATGAGTTGAGGCAAGAAAGTCCTTTAGATGAACCCTTATGTAATCCCTCAGATCGTGATTGGGCGGAGGGAGAGTTGGATGATGTCCAACTTGATAAAGAATTTCAGGAGGTGGGGGATCCACCTGCTTCTGAGCCTGACCCTGAGGTCCAGCCTCGCATCCCACATTGGCATTCTGTGTCTATTCCCCGCAGAAGAGAGCATGATCAGCCTGATATTCAGCCACCAAGGATTTCTGAGTCTACTAGATTCAGATCTACAGATAAGGGAAAACAGAGCCAGATATACAAAAGAAAATCAAGCACAAGACAACAAGATGAGGGCCATCCCAAATCACGTCGTCCTCATGTTCAAAGAGATGATGATGATGATAGATGCACAGGACCTGTACAATTTGGAGGAGGTGGTCCAGCTTTTTGGGAAATATAGGCTGCTAAACAACAAGAAGAGGAACAAAGTAATGGTGCTTATGGAGCTGCATTTCATTGGGAAACTTGGGCCCAACAAGACACTACATTACAATATCATGATTGGTAGTCTTGGGAGCAGTAATAACATGATCATGGAGGTAAGGTCTCAATTTGGAAATTTTTAGGTAACTTTTATTATTCTCGAGTGACATGAGATGATGAGACAACACTCTAATGAGGGTTCTTATTTTTTTCAGGTAGCTCACACTCTCCTTGGGAGCCATGGTCAAAAAATTGTAGTATACAACCGCAAGACCCTTGGGCACAGCTTGGACAAAAGCAACCTCATGTAGGGGGCTCTCATTCATCTCATTGGGAGTCTTAGAGTGACCACACTAGATGCCAAGTTGGAGGTTCTAGTATTGCCAACACAAGGAGCACTGATGATGCACAATTCTTGGGACAATGAAATGAAATGGTGGATACATTGTTCAGTTATAGATATGCACCAAAGGACCAACATGAAGATGGACCTTCAAATTATCCACCATATTCATATGGCACTTATTGAGTATGTATTTTTATGTTTCGAGCTTTCAAATATCCAATGTATTATGGTGAAGAAATGATGCTTTTATGGTTTTTAACTTTGAAATCTGTGTGTTAAATTATTTATTGTGTCCATTCACATATGATTTTGCATTCTATTATGTTTTCTTCTATTTTTTCTGATTTTTTAACATTTTCTCTAATTTTTAAACCTATATATAAATATATAATTAAATATACTTATATAAAGGGGGGACAGGGAGGAA
Source organism: Amorphophallus konjac (assembly GCA_022559845.1). Taxonomy (NCBI): domain Eukaryota; kingdom Viridiplantae; phylum Streptophyta; class Magnoliopsida; order Alismatales; family Araceae; genus Amorphophallus; species Amorphophallus konjac. The sequence goes on along the minus strand of JAHNEJ010002625.1, from coordinate 146,617 downwards.
CCGATACTATATTGGCCGGTACCGGTTTGTACCAGTACCGGCCTTGCCCAGGACCGAAACCGGTACCGGGTTTGAAAACCTTGCCTGTCAGGGCCATTAAAACACACCTTAAGCACTGAAATGACCCTCCCCAAAACATGTAAAATTATTAAAACGCCCTATGACCCAAAATCAACCCCAATCAATTTGGAACCCTCTAAGACACTCTTAAACCCATTATGGACCAGCAAATGTACTTGCAAAGCTTGTGTAAATGGTGTATCTGCGTCATCATGGTTTGAATGGCATCCTATAAGCAGTTAAATCAAAGGGTATTCGGCCGTCCAGCTGATGTAATTAACACCGATTGAGGTAAGCGGAGAAAGGTCCAATACATGAACTCATAAAACGTAATGAATGTACAATGTTCTCGAGATTCATTCCAAGTCTCAGACAATGTGCTCAATGCCATGCATACTCCCCTATATTCCTACATATATAAAAAAGACATTATTTTTATGCAGTGGAAAAAAATGTTCCCACACGGTGACTTCCTTCTCCTAGAAAAAATTGACACCACAGTCAGGGTAACCCCCCCCCCAAGAAACCCTAATAATCTCTCAGATTGGATTGCCAAATGCCAATGGCCACTCACCTACCTTCAGGTCCACCAAAATATGCCTGCGCCTCCATTTGTTGACAGTTAGCATATGTTAGTATTCCCTCCCTCTCTTTTTATTGGCATCTTTTTGTTTTTTCCCCTTTTCTCAACCTGCTTTCTAGCCATTTTTCAATCTCTTGGGAAGTCTTCCCGACTTGAACAGAGCATGGGATATGAGGGCTTATGTTAGTGGGTGTTCCACACTATTTGTACAAATCTGATCCCAAAGGACAGATTATGTCCCGGGACAGAGATCTGCAATAGAAATGACTGACTCACTTTGTGTCAGCAGGGACACCAGGGTTGTAAATGTCATCCGTCCTGATAGAAAATAAAGATTCCTTCAGAATAAACAAAGTTACTCAAGTTCTTTTTTACCAAAGAAGGGTGATGTTTCCTCATGACAGAATGTCAAAGGCTTAGTAGTCTTTGCAGGGAAGGCGTTTGTGGAGGGGGAGACCATTTGTCTTGGAATTTGTAACGGATGATGTGTTCAGAGATAATGGGCTCCTCATTTCCCCCAAATCCCCTATTCAGGAGATCTTTCTGGCAGTGGAGGGTCAGGTTCAGCAGTAGAAAGGCAAAGCAACGAAAGTGACGGTTTGGTATATCTGGCTTAGTAAAACCTTTCTGCCTCTTGCTGTAAGCTCTGTCCTATCTCGATTCAAGCTCTTCCCCTCTATAGATGATGTGGGACTTGGGATAGCACATGGCAGCAGATGGTGGTGAGTGACACCGGCATTATTACATGCAATACATGTTGTACACAGATAGACACATACAACTCAGAGCTGAAATAAACCATTCACATAGGACAATGGAGTCATGAGCAACAAATGGATGTGTACCTTTGGCAATCCAAGCATAAGGTCGTGAAGCAAGCAGGACAACTAAGCAGAGCATCAGAGGTGCGACCTTTCCTTTTCTTCTGAACCCATTTTTCATCTTTCTCATCTAGATCAGAATCATAAAATTCTGGCTTGGTGGAGTAGTCTATTTCATCATCACTGGAATCTGATGTAAGAAATAAGTGAATAGTTTCAGAGCAGATTAAATAAAGGTGGATAGTGGTTCATACCCTTGGAAGAACATTAGATCAAGACTGTTGGAATTGACTCTGACAGCATACCTCTTAACCAATACCTAAATTGTTAATAAATAATTCAACTGGGCTAGCTATATCCAAGAGAACAGTTGCAAGGTCTTAAAAGAAAAGAAAAATAACCCCCTCTCTGCCCCCCCCCCCAAAAAAAAACAATTCATGCAGGAAAGCTTGAACTCAGAAATGCATATTTGAAATTATAAAAATATAATGAGAAAGTACTCAAATTAGAGCAGATACAAGCTTCATCTGTCCATCCATCATACCAGCCCAAAAGTTCTTTCAACTGGTAATCATGTAAATTATGCCAGAAACTATGGGGAATGAAATCAAGAATGATCAAACACCAAAATACATTGGCATTATGCATCCATATTTAAGGCCCGGAATAACCACAGGATAAAAACACCAGGATGAGCATGTTACACCTACAGCAGCAATGATATGAATATGATTATAATGCCTGCTGAAATATTAGGAAGCAAGGAATAGAAACTGTCAAGTAAACACCGTAAAACAGAAATTAGTAATAATGATAATAATAACAATGCAGACAACATATTTCTGGAGCTGTCAAACAAATGCAGATTTTTTGACTTCCTTCATGAATCGAAATTAGAATAAATCATGACAAATGATTGTCACACTACTTGAATCCATACCATCCAAAATGAGTTAGGAATAATTACATATATACCCCTAGAATCTTGCATATTCTACTATATGCCCCTATATTCTTCATATTATCATGTAGACCCCATAATAACTGAACTTCATCACATATACCTCTGCTATTACCTACCATTCATTTAATTTAATTTTAAGTACATTAATATGAAAAATTACTAATCTACCTTTGGTTAATCTTCTCATGTAATTAAGATAATGGCATATGTACCCTACAACCTTTTATACTATCCTGTATACCACTTAAAACATTATATGTTACATGTTCAATAAAAAATTCAATTAACTGTGTTAGAGCATAAAGGAGATAACTGAACAATATTCCTTAATATAGGGGTATACATTGTAATATCAAGAATATGAGGGTATAGAGTGGGATACACAAAATTTTAGGGATATATATGTAATTATCCTATAAGTTAATCAAAACAATCATATAATCCAAAAGGAACCAAGGCAAATAACAAAGAAAGAATTTTCTCATAAGGGTACAACTCGTTCTGATAATAACGAAGCATGTTACTTCTTATATCAATTCATTGGCCTGTAGAAAAAATATATTTTAGAAGAAGAATAGTGAACCCTGCAAGTTTATAACTAATCTATAAATGATCAGAAAATGGTTAAGAAGTCTGCAATGATAACTAGAAAGAGTGAATCACCTAATTCTTCATGTACTATTGTGCAGAACCTCTTGGTATCAATAGAAATTTGGCAAATTCAAAAAAAAAAACAGTTACACAATTCAAGGCAGGAAAAAGAGAAATGGACATTTACCAATTTCTAGTTGATCAGAGCATGCTGACTCTGCTGCCTCGTTCCCTCTAACAAAATTCATGTGATTATCTTGATTCAATTGATCTATAACACAAACCATGCAAAATATGAAGCAAGTTACATTTACTTTATTCTACATGTTGGACTAAGTTCAAGTATTCATGAATTGACAGGCAAATAAGATGGACCTAAACAAGTTGCCATTTCGCTCTCGAATATTGCTAACTGCTAAGCTAATCAGCATAGCTATTCAGAACTAAAAGAAACACTAAGAATTACCAGGAGGACCAAGTAAGTACATCATCCAAAATAAGTTGATTATAACCTGAAATTGAATAAAAAGTCTTAAAAGATTTTGAATTACAGCCATGTATGAACTTTGGCTAAGGATCATCTAGAATTATTCTACCGGATGTTAAATACTTCTAGTAGGCTCCAACCTCTTTAAATGGAGAAAATGATGACCATTTCATCCTCTTGTGACACCCAGAACTGACATTGTTACTATAATCTTCTCTTTCAGGTTGTAATTAGTAGGAAGGCCAAGCTGCTTTTAAGCCATATATTTAACACACTTGCTCTCTACAGTGCTAGTTAGTGCGTGTTAAACCATTTGCAATGGATAAGTAAGCTATCCTGAATCAAGAAAGAATGGAAAGGGCTTGGATGCAGAAAAAATCAACACATGCTCAAGTCCAAACACTATGGTACCCATATTACAGCATCAGAGGGAGGAGACATTTATCAAACCTCCTTCATTTTTATTAGTACTCAAAAACATATTATTCCTCTCTGACTAAGTATTCAATAAATCCAAAATTCCAAAAGTCAATATGCAAGTCAGTTTTAATTTTAAAAAAATACAAACCACAAGATAGAACTTTGAACTTCGACTTAATCTTTGGGACATGTGTGCCTCGAGGAAGATAACATATCCATATAAAACTTTCCCCATTTCCTCTTCATCTAGACCCTTTTCTATGTCTAGGGTAAATCTTGATAGTCACTCTCTTGCTGCGCAAACTTAAACTACGCAATTAATGATGTAGTCCTCCCTGTTTGCCATCTGCCCTCATGTAACTTTTTAGATTCCTCCACCATCCAATGCTTCCTTGGTGGGGTACATGAGGGTTGACATCTGGTAGCTGGTCAAAAACCTTTTCATTAATCCTTGGATCTTTCTTTGGATTTAGCCAACCACAGATTACTCAGATAGATCTACAATGACAACAATAACAATGACCAACAACCAAGTTGTGTTTATGATTCTCGTACAGTCGAGGTTTCCCGGCCTAGGTTCTCTAAAATGCTCCGGGAAATTGCCTAGGTTCTTTAAAATGTTCCAAGAAATTGTTATTCGTCGCTGAAATTGTAAATACATGTATACCTTCCCACACACATATTTTCGTACTTCACCATTCTTCTATGATGATATATAGATGTTTCTGCCTAGACTATTGGCGTCACGGATAGGAAACCACACAGCAACGGAACAGCACCCACAAAAGATAAAATAGGAGAGCCCAAACCCAAATACAACAATAAACTGTCCTTACAACTGCCAAAGTATCATAAGCGCTATTTCTTTTTCTAACATGTTCAGAAAAAACAAAGCTCATACCGGAGACAAAATGGGGAAATTCACTCGTAAGCAACATCGGCATAACAGCACCACAAATCACAAGAAAGGAACGCCCAAATGCAATACTAAGCTGCCCTTCCAATTTCCAAAGTACCATAAGCGCTGGTTCTTTTTCTTCAAATGTTCAAACAAAAAAATATATATAATGGAGCCAAAGTCGAAGACCCATTCGTGCCTAACAACAGAAATCATGCAGAAGCTAAGATGGGGGAGTCATTCATGTCCAACAACACCATAAACCCTAGCAACATGTGGAAGATACCACTCCCAAACCACTAAAAACTACTTCCATTAGAAGATAGAGGGGCGATAAAAGGTTCTGCAGCTTTACCCTTTCCGTTTGTGCCCACCTCCTCCTTCGGGTCGACGGCCAGGGTCGCCGGCTGAGGCTCCATCGCCGTCTCTGATTCTTCGGAAGAGATGCAGGCTTCGGAAATCAGAAGAACACGGGTCGACGGCCAAGTAAATGGATGATGGTTAACGGAATCATAAGTCCGATATCCGGTAAGAAAGAATCGACTGATAAAGAACCGCATTTCGAAAGATGCCCTCCTTACAATTCTATTTACTAAATTATCTCTACTATTTTATATTATTTTTAACAACCTCGTCACATCACATTACTTGCCAAAAAAACCCTCGTGTCACCCTACTTATGGGGTGTTTGGGAACACTTTTGAAAAAAAAAACTCTTTCTATCTTAAAAATTATGCCACATCAATTTTCTACTTCATTTTTAAAATTAATAAAAAGAGTCTTGTGTTATTTGGCAAAACTCCCAATTTTTATGTAGAAGGAGGGAGGAGGGGGTTGCGAAGGACCACAGGGGGAGGGAGAGCCGTCGCCGGAGGGGGGGCTGCGGGAGCCGCCGGAGGAGGGGGCTGCGGGGGAGGGGAGGGGGGAGCCGCTGAAGGGGGCCGCAGGGGGAGAGGGCTGCCGCCGGAGGAGGGCGGAGAGGGCCGCAGGGGTAGGGGAGGGGGGAGCCGTCGGGGGAGGGGAGGGCGCCGCAAGGGGAGGGGGGAGCCGCCGGGGTAGGGGAGGGGGCCGCAGGGGGAGGGGGCTGCCGCCGGAGGAGGGGGGTCTTCCCCTCCGGCGCCGGCACCCCCGGCACTTGCACAGAGAGATAGAGAGAGAGAAGACGGAGTGGGAGAGAGAGAGAGAGCAGAAGAGGGGGGGATGCGCCGCAGGGGGAGGGGGAGCCCCCGGGGGAGGGGAGGGCACCACAGGGGGAGGGGGGAACTGCCGGGGGCGGGGAGGGGGCCGCCGGAGGAGGGCGGAGAGGGTTGTGCACGGGGAGGGGGGAGCCGCCGGGGGAGGGGAGGGCACCGCAGGGGGAGCTGTCGGGGGCGGGGAGGGGGCCGCCGGAGGAGGGCGGAGAGGGTTGCGCAGGGGGAGGGGGGAGCCGCAGGGGGAGGGGAGGGCACCGCAGGGGGAGGGGGGAGCCGCCGGGGGAGGGGAGGGGGGTCTTCCCCTCCGGCACCCTCGGCAGTTAGAGAGAGAGAGAGAGAGAGAGAGAGAGAGAGAGAGGGAGAGCAGAAGAGGGGGGGAGGGTCTCACGAGACGGATGATTTCAAAAAAAAAACAACTCAAGAGTTGTTTTGTTTTAGAAAGAGATTTGAATAGAGTTGAGTTCTCTTTTAAAAATTAGGGAATACTTACCGAACACCCCATAAGTGAGTTCTCTCTCTCTCTTTTAGATTTGAGAGAGAAAGAGAGAAAAAAAACGCAACCAAACACCCCATTAATCTTTAACTAATTTTGAAAATTGATCAAAATATCTCATAATCTCTCACAAACTCTTTCGCTCTCTTGATGTATCTATCCATCTTTCCTTCGTTCTCTTTTGAACAATATATTGATCTAAATAACTCTTTTATAAGGATATTTTTATCCAAAAAAACAATTATAGAGATAGAAATATAATATTTTTGAATCTTCATCTGACTATTACCTGGTTAATATAGTAACATTTTTGGTACTATAGTGATAAAATAATATTGGTATCAGAGCCCTGGTCTCCGCTTACATTGACCTAACGGTTGTAGAGTTAGATCCGTGCGAATGGCGAACAAGGGTATGTTACCTGAAGGGCACTAGATTCATAGGCCTCCGTTATTTGATGGTTCTAATTACCCATATTAGAAGAATCGGATGTATGATTTTCTCCATGCACAAGAATATGATGTCTAGCATGTCATTAGTACTTTGTCCATATGAGTTACCTGAAAATGAGGATGAATGGGAAGAAGAAGATATTAAGAATTATGCAGCGAATTTCAAAGCAACGAATATAATTCAATGTGCGATTCACCTCAATGAATACTCAAGAATTTCTATGTGTGGTTCCGCGCAAAAGATATGGAACAAGCTTCGACTGATATATGAGGGGGCATCTGAAGTCAAGGAGACCAAGGCAAACCTATCGGTCCGTGATTATGAATTATTCATGATGAAGCCAGATGAATCTATATCGAAGATGTTCGCGAGGTTGATGAAGATCACAAATGGGTTAAAGGCCCTCGGCAACGAATATTCTAACCAAGATCTTGCAAGGATGGTACTGAGATCACTATCACCGCAGTGGCATACAAAGGCCACTGTAATTGAAGATTCGAAGGATCTCAGCACCTTAACATTGGATGAGTTGATCGACTCCTTGATGACGTATGAGATCAACATCAAGAGGGGCGAGGAAGATCGTAAGAAGAAGAAAGTGGCTACAACATTGGCATTGAAGACAAACCCACAGGAGTCAGATGGAAGTGAGGCAGACTCCACAACCAACACTAAAGATGAGGAGCTTGTTGCAATGATCACTAAAAGAGTAAGGAGATTTGTCAAGAAGACCAGAAGAGCTGATGGTCAATTCAAGAAGGCACAGAGGAAACCTATGTTTAAGAAAGGTAAAGACAACAAAAAGGATGAAGTCATTTGTTATGAGTGTAGGAAGTCAGGGCACATGCGTGGAGAGTGTCCCGAACTTCACAAGAAACATAGGAAGGGAAAGCTGAAGAAACCCAAGGCAATGGTAGCAACATGGGGTGATGAAGACGAAGCCGATGACCAATCTGAAGATGAGTTGGATGAAATTGTGCAAAATCTGTGTCTAATGGCTAATGAGGAAGACTCCAATGAGGTATGTTCTGAAACTGAGGCTCTCTCATGTGAACAATGGGAAATAGCCTATGAAACTTTGTATGAAAAATGTAAGAAGTTAAAGTCTGGAAACATGATGCTAAAGGAAAAGGATGAACAGAACATGATACATGAAAATTCATGTGAAAAATGTGTTGAAATGACCACCGAGATTGAAACATCGTCATATGAAAATGAATTGCTTACTTCTAAAATTACTTTGTTTGAAGAAGAATTAGCGTGCTTGACAGAAGAACAACAAAATAATGAGCAATCCATTAAAGAGAAGCTTAAGAAAGACATCGAGGAGGTGAATGCTAGAGTAAAAAACTTGGAAAATGACAAAATAAAAGTTGAAAAAGCTAACGACGTTCTAAAAAGTGAAGTGCAAGATCTGAAATAAACTCTAGCTAAATTAGTTAAAGGGAAACAAACTCTTGATACCATGCTAGGAATGAAAGTAAACTTCCGAAAGGAATGCTTTAGATATGTTCCAAGTAACAAGAAAGCTTTTGAAAATGAGATTCATAATTCCTATATGCATGTGAATGCATCATCTTCATCATCCTCATTGCAAAAAAATAATGAACAATACACTCTTGCTCACAGATTTTCCATGAATGAAAACAAGAAAAGCAATGTCAACAAGAAAGTTGTGTCATGTTTCTATTGTGGCGTGTATGGTCACACAATGTACACTTGCCGATTAATGTTGGCTGATGACGAAAGGTTTGCAAGAAAAATAAAATGGTCAACTAGACCAAGGATTTCTAACCATTATGGACCCATGCAAGTTTGGGTACCAAAATTATAGAAGTTTCCTTATCTTGATGCTTTTACAGGTCTGCATGAAGGCACAATGGAACAAGTGGTACCTTGATAGCGGATGCTCATGACACATAACCGGGAACAAAAAGATATTTACAGACCTCAAATAAAATGATGGTGGTTTGGTTGCTTTTGGTGGTACGGACAAGGGAAAAATCATCGGCGAAGGTATGATAGGAAAATACTCAACTCGTAGCGTGGAAAATGTTTTGTTGGTCAAGGGACTCAATGACAATTTACTTAGTATTAGTCAATTATATGATAAAGGGTGCAATGTGATTTTTGACTCCATACACTGCACTGTTGTAAATAAAGATAGTCATGAGATAAAGTTCATAGGAATTAGACAAAACAATGTATATATGATAGACTTAGATGATACATCACACAATAATATTTGCTTAGTTGTAAATTATTCAGATAATGTTTGATTGTGACATCGCCGTCTCGAGCATGCCAGCTTTAATGTTCTTACAAAACTATCCAGAAATGACTTAGTTGTTGGAATGCCAAAGCTGAAATTTGAAGCAGATAAAGTGTGTGAGGCGTGCAGTAAAGGTAAGCAAACCAGAACCTATTTTAAAAGCAAGAATACTGTCACAACTACTAGGCCCCTTGAATTACTTCATATTGATTTATTCAAACCTAGTAGAACTCACAATCTCGGTGGAAAGCTATATGGGTTTGTCATTGTAGATGACTTCTCCAGATTTTGTTGGGTATACTTTTTGTCACATAAAAATGATGCACTGATGGAGTTTGAAGGTTTTTGCAGGAAAGTTCATAACGAGAAATGATATTTTATCAAAACAGTCTAGAGTGATCATGGTGAGGAGTTCGAGAATAATGAGTTTGATGAGTTTTGCAGGAAACACGGGTTGTAACGCCTCAGGTTTTTTGGATATTTATCGGATCAGGATCCGTGGGTTTCGGATCACTTTTGTAGGTCCCAGATTGAGTTTCGCGGTTCATGTGTGTTTTTGTCTGTTGGACCTTCGAAACCCCGTGTAGGGTGAACCGTTGCGTTCTCCGACTCCGAGACGTTACCACTGCGTTGTGCATTTTTCGAGGATTGTGGGGAGTATTTTTCCCTATTTTTGATATTTTCTAGAATTTTTGGATTTTTCTATATATATAAACCTCCTTTTTCTGTCTCTCCCTCACTCTCATTTGTCTCTTCTCTCCCTCTCTCTTCTCACGCTCTCTCCTCCCTCCCTCTCTTCTCCGGCGGCCGACGGAGGTGAACGGGGGCGAGGTGGCGAGGTTCGTGGGGTGTGGAGCGGCGAGGATGGAGCGAGGATCGAGGTGGAGGCGCGGCGTTCGTCGTTCGCGATCTCGGGGCACCGGTGGTGGTTCGCAGGGCGTTTCACGACGGAACGGCGTCCCCGGTGCGCGGAATCTTCGGTGGAGGTAGGGGGATGGTTCCATAGCTCGTGTACTTCATTTCCCGCGAGTTTGGTAGCTCGAGGCGAGCCGAGTGGGGTTATTTCTCCGCTGGGGTTAAAATATATGGTTTTACGGTGTGAGCCGGATCTAGTGTTTTGATCGCGTGTTTTGGGTTTAAACGGGTCTTCTCAATGCTAGAGAGACCGGGGACTACTTTCCCCTTGTTTTCCCCTCACATGGGTGTGAACGGGGAGTGGAATGGGCTTTCCCGTCGTTTTCGCCGTTTTTGGATTCGCGGATAGAAGGCGGTCGTACCAGGAACCGCCAAGGGTTAAGGCGGCCACCTGGGAGCCGCTATTCGGTCATTGTATTGTCGGCATGCGTAGCGGTCCAGGGGAGACCGCCTGGGTCCTAAGCTGCCTCACGACTGACCGCTAAGCGATGCTAGCGGTAAGGCCAAGACCGCCTAGGGTCCCTATGGTAGCGTGTCCGTGGCGGTCTGAAGGAGACCGCCCTGGTTCTTTTGCGGCCTCGCGACTGGCCACTAGCCTTGGATAGCGGCTAGGGCAGGACCGCCTGTCGCGGTCGCGGCTCGGAGGTGACCACACCTTTGGCCGTGTGCCCGTGAGTATTAGCGGTTAGGTGTAGACCGCTGTACACATTTTGGCGGTCCAAGGAGGACCGCCGGTTAGTGTGACGGCCCAGGGAGGACAGCCACTCTGTTTCTTGTGCTAGACGCGTTCCGATTGCGTTGTGTTGACCCCCGATCGACCCGGTTGTGACCTAGTGGTCGACCTTCGGTCAAGTGGATGTCCCGGACGCCCTGGGGGTTTTTGTGTCCGTGTCCTTGGGGTGTTCGGAGGTACTGTGTTACCTCGATTAGCGTGCCCGTGTGTTTAGAGGGTCCGGGTGACCCCGTGTGTGTTCCAGGCTTCCGTGTATTTGCTAAATCGAGTTGCCGTGAGTCGGCATGAGTGCGGAGGGCTGCTCCGGCACGTCATTGGGTTTTTGGAAAGTGTTTTCCGTGTGGGCCGTGAGTTAGCCCTTGGACTGTGAGTCCAGTCACCTGGTCTGGGGCTGGAGGTATCTTGAGTTTCTCCTTTGTGGGAATGGTCTCGGCAGTTGTGAACTGCCTCGTGAGTCATCGAGCTACCGTGGTTTCAGACCTAGGGATTAGGCTAGATCGATGGCGTTGTGTCGTCACGTGCAGTGGTCTTGACTCCGAGTCGTGTGACTTAAGGACCGTCGGATTTAGCAGGTCAAGTGGGATGTCCAGAATTCGGTGGCGTTGTGCCACCTGTTACTCCGTGTTACTCGCGATGGGTGCGTGAGTGGCTTTCTGCGTTCACGTTTTAGTGACCTCCCACTAGTCGTAGCCTTCTTACGGCACGCGTGTGCTGACCCACCCGGGAGTGGTGGAGCGGCTTACCCGAGAGAGACGACTTTTAGGCTGGTTACCGTAGGGCCCCCACGCGCAGCCTGAGTCCATACTTCGGAGGAAGAACTAGATAGAGGATCTAACCTAGGGCGCATGGTATGTGTGTGTACACTTAGTTGGGGTTTGTCGGACCCGCACTGATGAGCGCGACCCCAGCTAGTCCTTGTTCGGGGTACTGGTTACTGTTGTGTCTCTATCTCTACCTGAGGCGTCGCAACGAGACACTTGAGGCGCGAACTAAGTCATCAGTGGACGCATCCGGCTTTACTTCTGGTGGGCAGTGCTCCCGTCACATGACGTGAGTTTCTTGTGACTTGAGTTTTCGCTTCCCATATGCGAGACGTGGTTTTGCGTGTAGTTCTGGGTGTGTTCCCGAGGTAGAGATCTAGGGTTCCGGTGAGCTTCACCGAGGGTTCTTCCTAGACGGTGCTAGGTCCACGACAGCGTTGTCATGATGTTTCTTCCGGTAGCATAGCCAGAGGTTTCCCCGTTAGTTCGGTGGTCCCCCGATTGTGAGATCGGGGCGTGTTTTTCGGTACAGTAGGAGTAGTTGTAGTGTCGAGTTTTTTTACCAGCCACCGGTTTGCTGTTCTTGCTATAGTTACTGCTTTCTGTCACCGCCGTTGTTTACGGTTGGGGTTCCGTGAGACCCCTATTGAGCCAGTGATAGGAGGCTTACCCCTACTGTTCAGGTGTAGCGGTTCTTCCTCGAGATTCGAGGGTACTGTGCGGAGGTTCTTAGTCGCCAACTTGCCGGGCCGAGTGGTCTCTCAGTGTGGGGTACGTTACTCTGCCTTAGATTGTACTTTCTGTTGGACTGGACTCTGTTGTAGTTGTTTATTTATTTCTGTTAATTGTTGAATTATCCTGTTTTATTTTCTATTTCTTTGTACCTCCACACTCCTTTTAGCCCTTCTGGGCCCTCACGGCTCGTGGGTGACAGGCCATGATTCAAATGGTATCGGGTTCTTCTCGGTATCCGGATCTTGGGTCGTCACACAGGTACACACACACATATTCAGCACCCAGAACTCTAGAACAGAACGATGTTGTTGAGAGGAAGAACATAACCCTTATTAAGATGCCTCAGACGATGCTCAATGAGAATAACTTACCTAGGTATTTTTTGGTAGAAGCTGTTAACATGGCATGCTACATCATAAACCGAGTCATGGTAAGACCTATCCTCAGAAAAACATATTGTGAGCTTTTTTAAGGTAAAAAGCTCAATATATCTCATCTTAACCACTTGGTTCTATTTGTTATATACATAACAATGGGAAATCTGATTTGGGCAAATTTGATGCTAAAAGTGACCGTGGAATATTTCTTGGGTACTGTGACGACCTAGAGCGCCGGATACCGATATACCGATAACATCTATACACTGATACCAGGAACTGGAGAAGCCACCCAAGAGGCTGATGAGGCCCCTGAAGGGTTAGTAAAGTTTGTCGAGGGGATGCATAACGAATTGCAATCACAAGCGCGCATATTAAAATTAAACAATAAAATTTAACAAGAGTGCGAAAGCAATTTAAAATAAACAAGTGCTAAATATATAAACTAGTCGAGAGGCACAGAACTGCTAGCCCAAAAGTACAACTACTCGGGGCATACCCCGGCAAAAGTACAAAAGAGGGCCAAAAAGGCGACCTGACAACATCTAGCTGCTAAGAACAGTCCCCAAGCGCACGGGAAACACCGGGAGACGACGGGCGCGGCTCACCTGAAAAGAGAAGGGTGAGTCACAGCCAGACTCAGCAGGGGTCACGCGGATCCCTACCTCGCACTAAACAAGCAATCATGCGAAAATAAGGCAATTAGAGCATGCATTTAATCAAATGAACAGGTAATGGCATGATAAAATTGAAAGCTGCAAATCTAACTAAACAGATATAACAGCTAATACATGCCAATAACAAATAAGTCTAAACGACAAAAACTAAATCTACCAATAGAATGTGCCTCAACTAATCAAGCCACAGGGAACATGACAACCACTGGGAACAGAAACCAGATGCGTCCACTGACGGCTTACACTGCGTCTCAAGCACTCGTAGTTGGCAACACGACAAGCTGAGCGCGTAAACAGTACCAAACCAAGTGACCAGTCAGAGTGACACTAGTCAATGTCAATCCATAGCCTCCGACCACGTGTGCACACACTGACTCTCGCCTGAGCCATACCCTCTAGCTAGTTTTCTCCCTCGATAGGACGCTACCGTTGGCGGGGAGCCCACGGTACTAACTTAAAAACCGTGTAATGGGAACACCTCTCCGCCATCCCCAGGCGGGTCGGTACTCAAAAATTTTAGGGCTACAATAGTGGTTCCATAGCAAGGAAAGTAAAGCTACTATATTGGGATCTAAAAACATGCCATTATTTCATAAAATAACTCAAACATGGCGCATAATCATTATAGAAAGCATCAAGGAATGAACCGGCGACTTTGAAACACCAGGGCATGTAACGGTCAGCAGCCCCCTCATCACAGGGCGTAACGGTCGAGGGGTAGAGCGTTACACCCAGCGTAACGCGCCCCCGCACGGCCGTTACAACCACCCGAGACCAAAAAGGCTAACAACCCTTACACACAGAGCGTGACGGCCCAGCCGCGGCGCATCACGCGGCCCTGACGGTCGCCCGACAGACCATCAGGCCGACCGCCTCAACGATTCAACGCCAACTAACGAGAATGTAACAGCCAGGGAGCTTGCCGTTACACACAATGTGGCGCACCCCTTCGGGTCCGTCACAGGATTGTAACGCGTCCCCTATGGACCGTTACGGGTGTGACGGTTCCTGGTAGGACCGTCACACCGTATGGGTTACGGACGGGTTACATTTGAAAGTGGGTTCCCTCCCGGGTGACCGGAATCACCGGGTAACGACGAAAACATGCTTTACCTGCCAAACCACACGTCCTAAACAACAATACCGACTAAAACAACCGCATGCAACACCCACAATGGATTTAACATGAAGAACAAAGCTTAAACCCCCAAAAATGGAAAATAACCAATATGTATGCCACAGGGGTTTAATCAAGCAAATGAGCTATAGGAAATGATCCTAGTGAGATCGTGATTCCATCCCCTTACCTCGTGCAAGCCGGAACGTCCGATTAAGCCGCATGCACCGAAGAGGGTTCACTGAGCCTTCTCGCTCCGTCTCGCTCCCACGAGCCACGAATCACGCCGTAGTGGGTATCAACGTGTTCCTCTCGACGCGAGGAATCCACCGGCACCTTCCACGCCTCGAACCGTCGTCGTTTCGCCTGAATCCCAAGGAGAGGGGAGATGGGCGATCGGACGAGAGAGAGAGGGCGTGAGGGTGAGATCGAGATCGACGAGGGGAAGAGAGAGAGAGAGGGTGAGGGGAAATGGGAAAAAAATAAAAGGTTAATATATATATATATATATATATATATATATATATATATATATATATATATATATATTAATATATATATATAAACCTTAATAATCCCACTGAACCTCAATTGATTCCAATTAAATCCGAAAAAATACCAGAAAAAATCCTAAAAATCTAGGAAAATAACCAAAAATTCCAGAATGAGTTCTAGATCCGAACCACTAAGGATCCATTAAGGCACGAGCCTCACAGCCCCTCCCTCCTAATAGAAATTTTACCCTCGAAATTTACAACAAAGGATAAGTAGGAAACTGAGAAAAGAATTATACCTCACTGGAATAAGAAAGGAAAAAGCTGACGCATCTCATCTTCACGTTCCCAAGTAGACTCATTATCGGAGTGGCGCTGCCAAGCAACTCTTACCAGAGGGATGACCTTATTTCTCAACCGTTGCTCACGACGGTCTTCGATT
Organism: Amorphophallus konjac; assembly: GCA_022559845.1. Classification (NCBI taxonomy): domain Eukaryota; kingdom Viridiplantae; phylum Streptophyta; class Magnoliopsida; order Alismatales; family Araceae; genus Amorphophallus; species Amorphophallus konjac. Next base: position 131,131 of record JAHNEJ010002625.1, on the reverse strand, counting down.
CTAATAGGAAACTCTGGCGTAGACAAATCAGCAGTCACTTCAGGCCAAACAGTGTCATCAAGGACATGGGATGCATCTGGCACATATTTCCTCAATTGAGAGACGTGGAACACATCATGAATAGCTTGCATAGCCGCTGGTAGTTACAATCAGTAAGCTACCTGACCCACAATTTCAACAATAGGAAACGGGCCAACATGTCGCGGACTAAGCTTTCCACGCTTCCCAAATCTGGAAACACCTTTCATCGGATATACCTTGACAAAAATAATATCTTCATGCTCAAATTCTAGTGGATGTCTGCGTTGATCTGCATAGCTTTTTTGTCGACTCTAAGCTGTCAGCAATCTTTGTCTGATCAGACGAACCACATCAGAACACTGCTGCACCATGTTAGGTCCCGTCAAAAGTCTGTCCCCAATATCAAACCAATTCAAGGGAGTACGACAAGGACGACCATACAGTGCCTCACAAGGAGCCATGCCAATACTGGAGTGAAAACTATTATTATAAGCAAATTCAACAAGTGGCAAATGTTGATTCCACGAACCTTGCCAATCAAGGCAACACAATCTCAGCATATCTTCCAGGGTCTGAATAGTCCTCTCCGACTGTCCATCTGACTGTGGATGATACGCTGAACTGAAGGCTAACTCAGTGCCCAAAGCTTTCTGAAAACTGCGCCAGAAGCCAGAGGTAAATCGTGGATCACGATCTGACACAAGTGAAATAGGAATTCCATGCATTGGCACTATCTTCTGAACATAAAGCTCGGCCAACCTCTGCATACTCCAAGAATTTTTTATCAGCAACAATCTGGCAGTCTTAGTCAGTCTGTCAACAAGCAACAAGATACCATCAAAACCTTGAGAAGTCCGCGGCAAACCCACCACAAAATCTGTAGTAACATGGTCCCATTTCCACATTGGAATTTCTAACGGCTGCAGCAAACCACCTGGCTTTTGATGTTCGGCTTTAACCTGCTGACAAGTCAAGCACTTAGAAACAAACACAGCCACATCTCTCTTCATACCTGGCCACCAGAACTGCTTTCTCAAATTCTGATACATCTTAGTGGTGCCAGGATGAATAGCAAAACAGGATCCATGGGCTTCACTCAGAACCGCATGTCTCAATGAATCATCAGCGGGAATATACAATCTGCCCTTGAAACTGACAACCAGCTCGTCATCAAATTCAACATCGAACCTTGATATAACACGAGCCAAATCAGAATCAGCTTGATGAGCTTCTTTAATCTGCTGATATAAAGAAGAACCCAGAGTCAAAATAGCACAAATTGCTATCCTTGGGTCGGCAGGAACATCCACGCTAAATGCCTCACTCGGAAGTCGCTCCCACAATTTCCATTCATGAAGCAACAGATGATTGACTTACACCTTCCTGCTCAGAGCATCAGCCACAACATTCATTTTACTCGGCTGATAGGAGAGTGTAAAGTCATAATCTTTCATGTATTCCATCCATCGCCTCTGCCTGAGATTCAAATCTTTCTGGGAGAATATATACTGTAAACTCTGATGATCAGTAAAAATTTGAAACTTCTCACCATACAGATAATGTCTCCAGATCTTTAAGGCAAAAATAACTGCAGCTAGCTCCAGATCATGCGTGGGATAATTTTCTTCATGCTGTTCAATTGCCGAGATGCATATGCAATAACCTGACCATGTTGCATCATCACTGCACCTAAACCCACTCGAGAAGCATATGTGCAAACAACAAATCCACCCGAGCCGGAAGGTAAAGTCAACACCAGATAAGAAGTCAAGAGCCTTTTTAATTTAACAAATCTATCCTCACACCGATCCGACCAGACAAAAGGCACATCTTTACGAGTCAGTCTAGTCATTGGTGCTACAATCTTTGCAAAATCCTGGATGAATCTTCAATAATACCCAACCAAACCTATAAAACTTCTGATCTCTGTCACAGTTCTCGATCTCTGCCAATTCAGAACAGCTTCAATCTTTGCAGGGTCTACTGCTACTCCGTCACCAGAAATCACGTGGCCAAGAAAATGAATCTCCCGAAGCCAGAATTCACATTTACTGAACTTTGCATAAAGCTCGTGATCTCTCAGAGTCTGCAGAACGATCCTCAAGTGCTGCACATGATCTTCGTCAGAAGCAGAATAAACCATAATATCGTCAACAAAGATCACCACGAACTGATCCAGATATGGACGAAAAATACGCTGCATTAGGTCCACGAAGGCTGCTGGAGCATTCGTCAAGCCAAACGGCATTACCAAAAATTCATAATGACCATAACGAGTACTGAAAGCTGTCTTCTCCACATCAGATTCCCAGATCCGCAGTTGAAAGTAGCCAGACCGAAGGTCAATCCGCGAAAAGACAGTAGCAAATTGTAACTGGTCAAACAAATCATCAATCCTGGGAAGCGGATATTTATTCTTGATAGTCACTTGATTCAATTGTCTGTAATCAATACAAAGTCTCAAGCTTCCATCTTTCTTCTTTACAAACAACACTGGAGCACTCCACGGAGAAAAATTGGGGCGAATATAGCCTTTTTCCAGCAATTCAAGTAGCTGTGCTCGCAGTTCCTTAAGTTCAGCTGGAGCCATTCGGTACGGTGCCTTTGCTAACAGGGTTGTACCAGGAATCAGTTCAATCACCATTTATATCTCTCGCTCTGGAGGCAAGCCTGGCAACTCGTCAGGGAACACATCAGGGAACTCACAGACAATAGGAATATCACTGATGTTCTGTCGTGGTTTCTCAACAGCAACCACATAAGCCAAGAATCCCTGACAACCTGCACTAAGCAACCTATAGGCTCGAATAGCAGAAATAATCAAGCGAGAAGAACGGGATCGAATACCTTGGAAATAAAATGACGATTTTCCCTGTGGCTGAAAATTGACCTTCTTCGATCTGCAGTTAACCACAGCTCCATATTGCTCCAACCAATCCATACCCAGAATGACGTCATAATCTGCCAGCTGCAACGCATACAATCTTGCCGGCAGCTGATGATTATTAATCATAACAGGAGATTCTTCCAAACACAGAGGCGTGATCATGAAATCTCCAGAAGGCAACTCAACAAACAGCTCACAAGTCATCTCTGATGTCGGTTCCTCAATGCATGCAATGAAATCCTCAGAGATAAAGGAGTGAGAAGCACCAGAATCAAATAAGACACGAGCTGAATGACCATAAAGCATAATCGTACCTTCAACCAGATGGGATGCAACCGCTTCAACTCGAGTAATGTGAGAAACCTAGCCCTTCTGCTTCTTAGATCCGGCTGAAGACTGCTGGGAAGACGCGGAAGCTTGAGAATAAAATTGCTGCTGAGGTTGAGGTAACAAAGGAGGTCTGAATTGCGACTGCTAGGGCTGAGAAAATAGAGGAGCCTACACCGGCCTCAGCCTCAGTGGGTAATCTCGAACAACGTGACCACAGGAAGAGAACACGGCTGACCCTTATGGTGACCACCCCATCTCCGACAAGTCCACGGCTGACTGACAGCAGAACTCTGACGACCCTGGGAAGAAGGCGATGTCGGCTGCTGAAGAGTACCCGTACCGGGCGATTCCTGCTGAAAGAACTTCTTCTTCTTCTTGAACTTCTTAAACTTGGGCTTGGAAGAGGAAGAAACACCGCTAACATCTGGCTGAACCGAGGGGACTCCTGACACTGGCGGTCGGTAAGTCTGCTGAAACTGCATCGTCGGCTGAACCAACCCCGTTTGTGGATACCCTCCTGGTCTCGCCATCTCCAGCTCAAGTGCCACAGCTGCCTGGCACGCACCATCAAGATCAGCAACACGACTCGCGATCAAGGGCAATTTCAACCCTGGCCTCAACCCTCACAAGAACTGCTGAGTCTTCAAAGCTTCATTACCAAGCACATGGGGCGCATACTGACCCAATTCCATAAATTTATTCCGATATTGAAGTACGGTCATATCGCCTTGAAACAATTCCGTGAACTGGTACATCTTCGCCATTTGCAAACAGGCAGGAGTATAGGCACGCTCGAAAGCTGCAACAAACTCTGCCCAAGTGATCTGTCGAAGGGGCCTGGAATGAAATGCAATCTGCCACTCGGCTTTCCACCACGTAATAGCTGTACCTTGGAGTTGAAATGCTGCAAGCATCACTTTCTCATCCTCCGCGCACTCCATTGATAGGAACACACGCTCAATCGCATCCAGCCACTGCCTCGCTACCTCTGGATCAGGCTGTCCGTCGAAAGCAGATGGATTGAATAGAAGAAATTCTTTCAAGGCCTTGCCTCGACTACCAGGTGCTTCAACTTGAGGAGCAACGACTGGCGCTTGAGGAGGAACTACAGGAATAGCAGGAACATCAGGAGCTGCAGGAGGCGGTGCAGAGCCACTCTCTTCTCTAGGCGCACGCCTAGGAACTCGAGGAGGTCTTCCTCGACGAGGCGGCATCTTGCAACTGCCGAACACATAAAACAACGGCAAATCCGTAAATCATACGGAAAACATCCTAAGCTAGCAAAAGACAACACGAAGGGACCTGCTCTGGACAAGTGCAATTTCCAATTCCTTATACCAATCCTCAACTCCGCTCTAATACCAACTGTGACGACCCAGAGCGCCGGATACCGATATACCGATAACATCGATACACCAATACCAGGAACTGGGGAAGCCACCCAAGAGGTTGATGAGGCCCCTGAAGGGTTAGTGAAGTTTGTCGAGGGGATGCATAACGAATTGCAATCACAAGCGCGCATATTAGAATTAAACAATAAAATTTAACAAGAGTGCGAAAGCAATTTAAAATAAACAAGTGCTAAATATATAAACTAGTCCAGAGGCACAGAAGTGCTAGCCCAAAAGTACAACTACTTGGGGCATACCCCGGCAAAAGTACACAAGAGGGCCAAAAAGGCGACCCGACAACAGCTGGCTGCTAAGAACGGTCCCCAAGCGCACGGGAAACACCGGGAGACGACGGGCACGGCTCACCTAAAAAGAGAAGGGTGAGTCACAGCCAGACTCAGTAGGGGTCACGCGGATCCCTACCTCGCACTAAATAAGCAATCATGCAAAAATAAGGCAATTAGAGCATGCATTTAATCAAATGAACAGGCAATGGCATGATAAAACTGAAAGCTGCAAATCTAACTAAACAGATATAAGAGCTAATACATGCCAATAACAAATAAGTCTAAATGACAAAAACTAAATCTACCAATAGAATGTGCCTCAACTAATCAAGCCACAGGGAACATGACAATCACTGGGAACAGAAACCAGATGCGTCCACTGACGGCTTACACTGCGTCTCAAGCACTCGTAGTCGGCAACACGACAAGTTGAGCGCGTAAACAGTACCAAACCAAGTGACCAGTCAGAGTGACACTAGTCAATGTCAATCCATAGCCTCCGACCACGTGTGCACACACTGACTCTCGCCTGAGTCAGGCTCTCTAGCTAGTTTTCTCCCTCGATAGGACGCTACCGTTGGCGGGGAGCCCACGGTACTAGCTTAAAAACCGTGTAATGGGAACACCTCTCCGCCATCCCCAGGCGGGTCGGTACTCAAAAACCTTAGGGCTACAACAGTGGTTCCATAGCAAGGAAAGTAAAGCTACTATATTGGGATCTAAAAACATGCCATTATTTCATAAAATAACTCAAACATGTCGCATAATCATTATAGAAAGCATCAATGTAACGACCCGAGAATCCGATTACCGGGAAGGCCCGATAACCCGAGACTCGTACCGCCACCCACGAGTCCGAAGACTCGGAAGGGTTAAAAGGATGGTGTGGAAACTACACAAGTATCACAAATAATTGCAGAAATTAAACAGTTATAATATTAAGCAGGAAATAAATTAACAATTTACATGGTCCCCAATAAAGAACAATAATAACAGCAGTCCACGACTAGTACAGTGACGAGAAAGAAAAATACAGCTACACGGGGCATCCCCCGGCTCTGACCTCTGGCACTACCTCTGGGCACCCGCACCACGCTGCGCTCCTGACGCGCTCTCCGAAGGTGGCGCCTCACCTGAAACACGGTGAAAACACGCAGGGAATGAGTCTCAGAACAAGACTCAGTAGGGATCACTCGAACCCTACCTCGAAAAACGAGAAACCACTACTCTAGCGGTAGGAAAGTACCTCGGAAAGGAAAGCCCTGTACTCTACAGAACTAGACCCTACGGCACGCAAACCGACACACGTGCCACGGTACGAGAAGACCGAAATCAACGGTCGAACCGTAAAACCCGAAGGTCGGAAACACACGACTGACAGTCTAACACTCCGTACTCGACAGGAGTACCACCCACTAGAAGCACAGCCGGTAGCGTCCCCTGACGTCTTACACCGCACCGCAGGTGAACCGCCTGACGTGGTAGGTCCTACCCGAGGCGAAACACCGTACAAGTAACCACAAACAAGTGACTAGCTGGGGTCACGCCCGTCGACGTGGGTCCAACCGCCCCCAACCACGTGTGCACACACAGACCACGCGTCCTAGGTCTGGCCCTCTGACCGGTTTTCCCCCGCAGCCGGACTCTGGCTACGACGAGGGGCCTACGGTAACCGGTCCACAAACCGTCTCGAAAGGTGGGTGCCCGTACACCACTCCCAGGTGAGACCAGCACCTCGTACTGGTGGGCTACGACTAGTGGAGGGTCACTGAAGGAGTAGACTCTCGAGTCGACGGAAAACAACGTCCGAAACTGACAACGTGTGGGAATCACCCCACGCACCAGCCCCGTCGCACGGTGACCATGGTCAGAAAAGAAACAGACGCATTGCCCACGGTCAAACGCCTGACCGAGGCGAACGGGACTTCCGGACACCAAAAACACGGTCACGGAACTCCACGGGGTGCCCGGGACGCACACACGGCCCAAGGGGAACACCCAACAACGAACCAAATCGCGCTAGGGATACCTAGCGCGACAGGGCATGTCGCGCTAGGGTCCCCTAGCGCAACAAGGGTTGTCGCGCTATGGCCCCATAGCGCGACACGGACCATCGCGCTAGGGATACCTAGCGCGACAGGGACCATCGCGCTAGGTCCTCCTAGCGCGACAATGATGATCGCGCTAGGGCCCCATAGCGCGACACGAACCGCCAAACTGTTCGTCTTCTCCGATGAACGCGCTCGGTCGGGGCAGCGCGACCTCCAAGAACGCGCTACTGGAGTATAGCGCGTTCTCAGTCCGCGGCCGAAAACGGTAAGAACGCCCAAAAATTCTAACCACGCCCCCATACCTCCATAGGAGAGGGGGAAAACAAAGGGGAAGACCCCTGGGGACCCCTAGCATGATTCTAGGCCCTCAAAACACGAATCCATGCATTGAATCCATAGATCGGGCGAGCTCTCCCCAAATCATGGAAAAACCCAAAAACGCTCAAATGATCCCCTCTCGGCCTCCCCGCGGCTTATAAATCACGGAAAAGAACGGCATGAGGCTAAGGAACGTCACCCTACCTCGATGGAGCGAATGCTCCGCCGGATCGATCACGAATCACGAAGAATGCTCGAAGCTTCACGAACTCCCCACGCTTCCCACGCTCGCCGCACGCCCACGAGATCGCCTCACCGTCGCCCACGCGTCCGCGCCGTCGCCCCGCCGCCGTCCGTAGCCGGAGAGGGGTTCGCCACGTCCGAATGGGAGAGAGGGAGAGAGAGGGGGCTCACGGTCGCGAGAGAGAGAGGGAGAGGAAGAAGAAAGAGAAAAGGGAAAAAGAAAAGAAAAAGGATTAGGATTTATAGAAAATCCGAATTTTTGAAAAAATACCGAAAAATAGAAAAATACATTTCTGGAATCCTCGGAACGCACCGATCGCAACCGTACCACTCGTGCCCGGGTGAACGGCCCAGTTAACCCGCAGCGAGCGTCCGAAGGAAAAGCCGAAACACACGCCGGGAATCGGAAAACACACGCGGAAAAGCCGCAGAATGCCTCCGGGCCTCCGAAACGACTCTGGATCGCGCCGATCCGAACACGAAAGATGTCCGAAACGAAATTTCGGACACAACAGAGCTGGACGCTCCGAAAACCAGATCCGGGACCCACGAAGATGAATCCGAAAGGTCCGGGATATTACAGCCCTCCCCCCTTAAGGAATTTCGTCCTCGAAATTGAGAACAACCAACGGGGAAAGAAGAGGAAGACTCACTCAAACAGATACGGGAACTGCTGACGCATCTCGTCCTCACGTTCCCACGAAGCCTCACCACCAGAGTGTCGTTGCCACACGACCTTTACCAAGGGAATGACCTTGTTCCGCAGGCGCTGCTCTCGCCTATCCTCCACGCGGATCGGAAACTCTGGGAGAGAAAGATCTGGAGTCACCTCAGGCCAAACAGAAAACTCGAGCACATGAGAGTCATCGGGCATATACTTCCGCAACATCGAGACGTGGAACACGTCATGCACCGACGCCAACTCAGGAGGTAACTGCAACCGGTAAGCAACCTCACCGATGCGTTCCACAATCGCGAAAGGACCAATATAGCGGGGACTCAGCTTCCCACGCCGTCCAAAATGCATCACCCCTTTCATCGGAGAAACTCTCAAGAACACATGATCGCCCACGGTGAACTCAAGGGGCTGCCGCCTACGGTCAGCATAGCTCTTCTGCCGACTCTGGGCCGCCAACATGTTCTGACGAACCAGGTGCACAACGTCCACACATTGCTGCACCAACTCTGGTCCCGTCAAAACACGCTCACCCACCTCAAACCAATCGAGTGGAGTCCGACAAGGACGCCCATACAGAGCCTCATAGGGAGCCATGCCGATGCTCGAATGATAGCTGTTGTTATAGGCAAACTCCACCAACGGTAGGTGATGAATCCAACTCCCCTGCCACTCCAGGCAGCAGGATCTCAGCATGTCCTCCAAAGTCTGAATGGTCCTCTCAGACTGACCATCTGACTGTGGATGATACGCCGAGCTAAATGCCAACTCCGTGCCAAGAGCTCGCTGGAAACTCCTCCAGAATCCAGAAGTGAAGCGCGGATCCCGATCCGACACGATCGAAATGGGAACCCCATGCAACGGAACGATCCGCTCCACATAAAGACGAGCCAACTTAGGCACGCTCCAGCTGACCTTGACCGGTAACAATCGAGTCACCTTCGTCAGCCGATCCACCAGTAACCAAATACTGTCCTGCCCACTCGGGGTCCTTGGCAACCCCACCACAAAATCCGTGGTCACATGGTCCCACTTCCAAGCAGGAACATCCAAAGGCTGGAGAGTACCTCCTGGTCGCTGATGCTCCGCCTTCACCTGCTGACAGATCAGGCACCTGGCCACAAATTCGGCGACATCTCTCTTCATGCCAGGCCACCAAAACTGCCTCCGCAAGTTCCGATACATCTTCGTCGCACCCGGGTGCACAGTGTACCTGCTCCCATGAGCCTCGCGTAACACCGCACGACGAACCTGCTCCTCCGCTGGGACGTACAACCTGCCACGAAACCTTGCAGCACCGTCCTCGCCGAGCTCCACATCAGCCATAGCCAAAATCCGGGGCAACTCAGGGTCCGCATGCTGAGCCTCTGTCACCTGACGACGGATAGCAGGAGTGACAGTCAGACTCGCAAGCACTGCCAACCCTCGCTCCTGGGGAATCTTGAGCCTGAAAGATACCTCGGGCACTTGTTCCCAGAGCCTCCACTTCCTCAACATCAAGGTACTGACCGCCACCTTCCGACTCAAGGCATCGGCGACGACATTCATCCTGCCCGGCTGATAAGACAGGGTGAAGTCATAGTCCTTCATGAACTCCATCCAACGCCTTTGTCTGAGGTTCAGATCTCTCTGCGAGAACACATACCTCAAACTTTGATGGTCAGTGAACACCTCGAACTTCTCACCGTACAGATAATGCCTCTAGATCTTCAGCGCGAAGATCACTGCTGCCAACTCAAGATCATGGGTAGGGTAGTTCTCCTCATGGGGCTTTAGCTGCCGAGATGCATAAGCCACCACTCTACCATGCTGCATCAAAACAGCACCCAGTCCAACGCCGGAAGCATCTGTACACACCACAAAACCTCCCGATCCAGAAGGTAAAACCAACACCGGAGCCGAGGTGAGCAACCTCTTCAGTTTAGTGAAGCTCTGCTCACACTCCTCGGACCAAACGAAAGGCACATCCTTCCGCGTGAGCCTCGTCATCGGGGTCGCAATGCGGGAAAAATCCTGGATAAACCGGCGATAATACCCCGCAAGCCCCAAGAAACTCCGGATCTCCGTCACCGACCTCGGCCTCGGCCATTGCATCACAGCCTCGACCTTGGCGGGATCCACGGAAATGCCATCACCAGAAATCACGTGCCCCAGAAAGTGCACCTCGCTGAGCCAAAACTCGCACTTGCTGAGCTTCGCATACAACTGGTGATCTCGCAGCGTCTGCAGCACCACACCCAAATGGTACGCATGCTCCTCAGCAGACCGCGAATAAACAAGGATGTCATCCACGAAGATGACCACGAACTGGTCCAAATACGGATGGAACACCCTCTGCATCAAGTCCATGAAGGCTGCTGGGGCATTGGTGAGCCCAAACGGCATCACCAGAAACTCATAATGCCCGTACCTCGTACTGAATGCAGTCTTCTCCACATCGGACTCGCGAATTCTCAGCTGATAGTAACCGGACCGCAAATCAATCCGCGAGAACACTCGCGCAGACTGAAGTTGGTCGAACAAATCATCGATCCGCGGCAACGGATACTTGTTCTTAATGGTCACGTCATTCAGCTGCCGATAGTCAATGCACAGCCGCAGACTACCGTCCTTCTTCTTCACGAACAACACGGGCGCACCCCAAGGGGAAAAGCTCGGACGAATATACCCCTTGGCCAGCAGTTCTTGCAACTGCGCCCTCAGCTCCCTCAACTCAGCGGGGGCCATACGGTAGGGAGCCTTCGCCAAAGGTCCCGTACCAGGTACAACCTCGATCACGAAATTGATCTCCCGCTGGGGAGGTAATCCAGGCAACTCCTCAGAAAAAACACCGGGAAACTCGCACACCACCGCAATGTCCTCGACATTCGGCTCCATCCGGTCAGACACAACCACGGACGCGAGAAAACCCTGACAACCTGAATCACCCGACGCATGCTGGAAGAAACCCTGCTGCTGGGTAGCCGACTGCTGGCTGCGACCTGACAAAGACTGCCCCTGGCTGATCGGTCCTCGAGTCCTCTGCATATCCATCTCCAAGGAAATCGCAACACGAGACGCCGTCTCTAGATCAGTCGCCCCATTCGCGATCAAATGGTGTCTCAGCTCCAACCTCAAGCCCTGCACAAACTGCGTGGTCCTCACCCTCTCATGCTCCATGATATGAGGTGCATACCGACCCAGCTCGACAAATCGGGCCCTATACTGCAACACGGACATGTCACCCTGCACCAGCTCCAGAAACTCCCGCATCCGCTGCGTAGCAACGACGTCTGGACAGTACGTACGCTCGAAAGCACTGACAAAGTCACCCCACTCCACCTGCTCAAGTGGACGAAACTGAAAGGACGTCTTCCACTCGGAAGACCACCACCTCCGAGCCGTACCCTGCAACTGGTTGTAGGCCAACCCCACTCTGTCCTCGGCAGTACTCTTCGCAGAACTGAACACCCGCTCCATCTCATCGAGCCAATCACGAGCCGCATCAGGGTCTGCCTGGCCGCTAAAGTAAGGTGGATGGAACTGCATGAAGTCCCTCACCGCTCGGCCTGGCCCACCCCTAGCTGACGAGCCCTCAACAGCCTCTCTGCCAAACTGCTGAGACATGAGATGGTACATGCCACGGAAGAAATCCTCGGCCCCCGGAGCCCTCGCAGCATCCGCGGCCTCGGTAGCTCCCGGAACTCTGCTATGCTCCTCCTGGTCCCTCTGGACCCCCTGTTGGATCTCCTGACCTCCAGCCGACTGCCCCTGCTGAGAGCGAGAACTCCTCCTCGGCGCCATCCTCGCTCCTGAAGCACAAGACAGAAAACACGGAAACGGCAATGTCAGAATAAAACACGCGGTGCCCAATGCCAGCGTCACATGTACATCATCGTTGTGGACTAGTGGACCAATACAATCACCTATGATTCTCATGTAATTCCACAACCGCGCTCTGATACCAGCTGTAACGACCCGAGAATCCGATTACCGGGAAGGCCCGATAACCCGAGACTCGTACCGCCACCCACGAGTCCGAAGACTCGGAAGGGTTAAAAGGATGGTGTGGAAACTACACAAGTATCACAAATAATTGCATAAATTAAACAGTTATAATATTAAGCAGGAAATAAATTAACAATTTACATGGTCCCCAATAAAGAACAATAATAACAGCAGTCCACGACTAGTACAGTGACGAGAAAGAAAAGTACAGCTACACGGGGCATCCCCCGGCTTTGACCTCTGGCACTACCTCTGGGCACCCGCACCACGCTGCGCTCCTGACGCGCTCCCCGAAGGTGGCGCCTCACCTGAAACACGGTGAAAACACGCAGGGAATGAGTCTCAGAACAAGACTCAGTAGGGATCACTCGAACCCTACCTCGAAAAACGAGAAACCACTACTCTAGCGGTAGGAAAGTACCTCGGAAAGGAAAGCCCTGTACTCTACAGAACTAGACCCTACGGCACGCAAACCGACACACGTGCCACGGTACGAGAAGACCGAAATCAACGGTCGAACCGTAAAACCCGAAGGTCGGAAACACACGACTGACAGTCTAACACTCCGTACTCGACAGGAGTACCACCCACTAGAAGCACAGCCGGTAGCATCCCCTGACGTCTTACACCGCACCGCAGGTGAACCGCCTGACGTGGTAGGTCCTACCCGAGGCGCAAACACCGTACAAGTAACCACAAACAAGTGACTAGCTGGGGTCACGCCCGTCGACGTGGGTCCAACCGCCCCCAACCACGTGTGCACACACAGACCACGCGTCCTAGGTCTGGCCCTCTGACCGGTTTTCCCCCGCAGCCGGACTCTGGCTACGACGAGGGGCCTACGGTAACCGGTCCACAAACCGTCTCGAAAGGTGGGTGCCCGTACACCACTCCCAGGTGAGACCAGCACCTCGTACGGGTGGGCTACGACTAGTGGAGGGTCACTGAAGGAGTAGACTCTCGAGTCGACGGAAAACAACGTCCGAAACCGACAACGTGTGGGAATCACCCCACGCACCAGCCCCGTCGCACGGTGACCATGGTCGGAAAAGAAACAGACGCATTGCCCACGGTCAAACGCCTGACCGAGGCGAACGGGACTTCCGGACACCAAAAACACGGTCACGGAACTCCACGGGGTGCCCGGGACGCACACACGGCCCAAGGGGAACACCCAACAACGAACCAAATCGCGCTAGGGATACCTAGCGCGACAGGGCATGTCGCGCTAGGGTCCCCTAGCGCAACAAGGGTTGTCGCGCTATGGCCCCATAGCGCGACACGGACCATCGCGCTAGGGATACCTAGCGCGACAGGGACCATCGCGCTAGGTCCTCCTAGCGCGACAATGATGATCGCGCTAGGGCCCCATAGCGCGACACGAACCGCCAAACTGTTCGTCTTCTCCGATGAACGCGCTCGGTCGGGGCAGCGCGACCTCCAAGAACGCGCTACTGGAGTATAGCGCGTTCTCAGTCCGCGGCCGAAAACGGTAAGAACGCCCAAAAATTCTAACCACGCCCCCATACCTCCATAGGAGAGGGGGAAAACAAAGGGGAAGACCCCTGGGGACCCCTAGCATGATTCTAGGCCCCCAAAACACGAATCCATGCATTGAATCCATAGATCGGGCGAGCTCTCCCCAAATCATGGAAAAACCCAAAAACGCTCAAATGATCCCCTCTCGGCCTCCCCGCGGCCTATAAATCACGGAAAAGAACGGCATGAGGCTAAGGAACGTCACCCTACCTCGATGGAGCGAATGCTCCGCCTGATCGATCACGAATCACGAAGAATGCTCGAAGCTTCACGAACTCCCCACGCTTCCTACGCTCGCCGCACGCCCACGAGATCGCCTCACCGTCGCCCACGCGTCCGCGCCGTCGCCCCGCCGCCGTCCGTAGCCGGAGAGGGGTTCACCACGTCCGAATGGGAGAGAGGGAGAGAGAGGGGGCTCACGGTCGCGAGAGAGAGAGGGAGAGGAAGAAGAAAGAGAAAAGGGAAAAAGAAAAGAAAAAGGATTAGGATTTATAGAAAATCCGAATTTTCGGAAAAAATACCGAAAAATAGAAAAATACATTTCTGGAATCCTCGGAACGCACCGATCGCAACGGTACCACTCGTGCCCGGGTGAACTGCCCAGTTAACCCGCAGCGAGCGTCCGAACGAAAAGCCGAAACACACGCCGGGAATCGAAAACACACGCGGAAAAGCCGCGGAACGCCTCCGGGCCTCCGAAACGACTCCGGATCGCGCCGATCCGAACACGAAAGATGTCCGAAACGAAATTTCGGACACAACAGAGCTGGACGCTCCGAAAACCAGATCCGGGACCCACGAAGAAGAATCCGAAAGGTCCGGGATATTACAATCAAGGAATGAACCGACGACTTTGAAACCCTAGGGCATGTAACGGTCAGCAGCCCCCTCATCACAGGGCGTAACGGTCGAGGGGTAGAGCGTTACACCCAGCGTAACGCGCCCCCGCGCGGCCGTTACAACCACCCGAGACCAAAAGGGCTAACAACCCTTACACACAGAGCGTGACGGCCCAGCCGCGGCGCATCACGCGGCCCTGACGGTTGTCCGACAGACCATCAGGCCGACCGCCTCAACGATTCAACGCCAACTAACGAGAATGTAACAGCCAGGAAGCTTGCCGTTACACACAATGTGACGCACCCCTTCGGGTCCGTCACAGGACTGTAACGCGTCCCCTATGGACCGTTACGGGTGTGACGGTTCCTGGTAGGACCGTCACACCGTATGGGTTACGGACGGGTTACATTTGAAAGTGGGTTCCCTCCCGGGCGACCGGAATCGCCGGGTAACGACGAAAACATGCTTTACCTGCCAAACCACACGTCCTAAACAACAATACCGACTAAAACAACCGCATGCAACACCCACAATGGATTTAACATGAAGAACAAAGCTTAAACCCCCAAAAATGGAAAATAACCAATATGTATGCCACATGGGTTTAATCAAGCAAATGAGCTATAGGAAATGATCCTAGTGAGATCGAGATTCCATCCCCTTACCTCGTGCAAGCCGGAACAGCCGATTAAGCCGCATGCACCGAAGAGGGTTCACCGAGCCTTCTCGCTCCGTCTCGCTCCCACGAGCCACGAATCACGCCGTAGTGGGTATCAATGTGTTCCTCTCGACGCGAGGAATCCACCGGCACCTTCCACGCCTCGAACCGTCGTCGTTTCGCCTGAATCCCAAGGAGAGGGGAGATGGACGATCGGACGAGAGAGAGAGGGCGTGAGGGTGAGATCGAGATCGACGAGGGGAAGAGAGAGAGAGAGAGCGTGAGGGGAAATGGGAAAAAAAATAAAAGGTTAATATATATATATTAATATATATATATAAACCTTAATAATCCCACTAAACCTCAATTGATCCCAATTAAATCCGGAAAAATACCAGAAAAATTCCTAAAAATCTAGGAAAATAACCGAAAATTACAGAATGAGTTCTAGATCCGAACCACTAAGGATCCATTAAGGCACAGGCCTCACAGGTACTCTCCTAGCTTAAGAGTCTATCGGGTGTACAATTTAAGAACTCTTGTAGTGGAGGAAAGCCCACATGTGATTGTCGACGAGTCATTCAATCAGAATATTAACAAAGATTCAATTGTGCAGGATGAGGATGAAGAAAATGCACCGAATGCTTTACAAGAACAAGACAATCAAGGAGAAAGATTGGAAATGTGGACCAAGGAAATCAAGAAGAACAGCAGCTTCCAAGGCAATGGACAATTTCAAGAAACCATCATATTGATAATGTGATAGGCAATGTTGAAGAAGGAATCAGAACAAGATCCTCTTTCAGTGAAGTTGAAAATATGGATTATATTTCATTGCTTTCTCAATTTGAACCTCACTCGATAGAGGATGCATTGAAGGATGATTCCTGGATCTTGGCTATGCAAGAAGAACTACACCAGTTCCGAAGGAACAAAGTGTGGTTCCTCGTGCCTCGCCCTAGAGATCGCTCCGTGATCGGAACCAAATGGGTTTTCCAAAACAAATTAAATGATCAAGGAGTGATAACTAGGAATAAGGCCAGGCTAGTAGTCAAAGTCCATAGTCAGGAACTAGGGATTGACTTTGATGAGTCTTATGCCCCAGTGGAAAGACTCGAAGCTGTGAGGGTTCTTTTAGCATTTGTTTATTTTAACGATATCAAATTGTTTCAAATGGATGTTAAAAGCACATTTTTGAATGGATATATTCAGGAGGACGTATACGTGGAGCAGCCACCGGGATTCGAGGATCAAGAGTACCCGGACCATATATTCAAGCCAGAGAAAGCTCTCTATAGTCTGAAACAAGCACCCTGGGCATGGTACGAGAGACTGAGTTTGTTCCTCATTCAAAATGGATTTAAGCGAGGTAATATCGATCAAACTCTTTTCACAAAACTTAGTGAGAAAAAGTTACAGACTCACAAATGTTCCTCTTCTACTACCTTTCGACTCAAGAGCAAATTAGTTTTATTGCCATTATGCTAGACTACATCACAAGTTGTTGGAAATCAAGGATTAGAACTTTTTCTTATGTTGCTGCTCTGACACCTATCTTTCGTTATCTCCACATAAATTTGGACAATGAAACATGTCACACAATCAGAGATGGAGATATATATTCCATTCCCACTATTTGCAATAATATGGGATATGAACTTTAGCGCGGCCGTCTAGTTCGCACGCTTAAGTCCCACAAAGGCAAGGCTCCAGCAGATACATCTGATGAAGAAAATGATGATGATGACCTAGCAGAAGATGTTGGTGAACAATCGGCTTCTACGGGAAATATGCATTCTAGGATCGATGCTTTAGGAGGTGAAATGGGTCAGCTTAAGGAGACTGTGGACGTTCTTGCCAAGGATATGTCCGATTTGAAGCATTACCATTACACTTATCTCCAACAATTTCAGTCTATTGCAATATCCATTGATTCACTAACTCTAGCCTTGGGCACTCAATCCTCAAAGATTGATGATATAGCGGATTATATTCGCCGTCCCCCACCTCCACCTTCATCGGACTTGGATTAATTTCTGCTGCTTCCAGCTTTTGGTACTCTTACTTATCCCTCTTCCCCCCTATTTTTGATGCTTCCAAAGGGGGAGAAATATCTATGTGGCTAGCTATTATGCTATAGCATTATTGAGTTTCTGTTTGCTTGCATGTTTGCATACTCGTGTGTCTATGTCAAGTGTTTAGGTGTTGGTCAAGTTTCTAGATGCTTAAGTGTGTCGACATGTGACATGGCATGGTAAGGTTTTTTTTTGTTGGCATGTAATTGGACTCAACTCTTAATCTTCTAACTGTTATGGTTGGCAAAGTACTAATGTGACGCCCAATGATCAATCTACATTAGTTGAATGAGCTTTCAAGATGCCTGTGTTATCTTCTGGAATTTTTTTTTAATGCCATAATTTGATCTCTTTCATTGGTTCACATGCAGTTTTGAATTGCTTAAATAAAATGTTGTGAATAGCAAAAATTTTGGTTGGTCTTTCTTTGTTCTGTAGCACATAGTATTTTGTCATCATAAAAAGGGGGAGAATGTTGAACCCCGTGCGTGATATTTTTGAATTGAGAAGTTTTGATGATGAACAAATACCATGTGACAATGATTCATGTGAATATGAATGGATTTACTTGACTCTTTTGATTCAAGGAACCTTGAATAGAAGTTGGACTAATGAATAGAAATGATTTCAAGTGGTTTGGTTGATTCATAGCTTGATTGGATATATGGTGTTGTGTGTGTGTGCCTCGCTTCTAGTGGAGCTTAATCCTTACGCTGTGAGGGGTGGACGTAGGGGACATGTTTGTGAATCCGAACCACCTAAAAAATTTCGTGTTCATTTCTGTGGTTTGTCTTGCCATATCGATCTCGTGTGGGCTAGCGGGAATACGAGTGAATATTTCTTATGCTCTGAAATTGATTATTAACACATTCATAGCCTTCACGAGTGCGATTCGTATCGAGGTGAGTGAGAGTTCGCTTGATCATCTACATCGTTTATAAAATATATGTTTAGAATTTATAGGGGTGTGAGAAAGTTTTTTTATAATCAAAATTTTTATAGGCAATCAATTCACCCCTCCCCTCTTGATTGCCAGTCGTCTGGGTACAACAATATGAAATAAATAGATTTCATAAATAAACTTACAATGAAGGTATTTTTGCAAAAATATCTTCCTTACTGCTATGATTGACTATCTAAAAACCTAATAACTTAAGAGTAATGAATTATACTTGCTCGCAATAGCACATGACAAACATGTTGCATCATATGACAACATAACCTTTGAAAAAAGATAGCTCTAATCCAGTCTACATGTTTATGGTAATCAGACAATTGAAAAAAAAAGAATGGATGCCCTAGTTTGCCCTAAAAATGGGTTGACCACATTGGGCCTATTTAAGGTGTTATATCTTTTCTTTTTTTGTCAATGTAAGTTAGATTAGAGACAAACTTGAAAAAAATGAGCGTTGTGATGCGATGTAATAGATAAAACTCAAAAATAACATGTGTTACACTACCTCAGGTAATATTACATCGGCTATGCAATATATTTATTTTTGAAAAGAAAAATAACATCTCATATTCCACCCAAAGTATTCCATCACATGACATATAGGGATAAAATGTTCAAACAATTATAAAAAACTAAAGAACGATAGTGACTGAACCTCCTTTAAGGAGCCAAAAGTAATTGACATGTAGGAAGCTATAGAAGGTTTGGTGGGATCAGATTTTGGGATTCCGACGAAATGAGTTCTTTCTGTTGTGTGTTTCCGATGGGTTTATCCATCCTTTATATATAGGGGGGTTTCCCTCACCTCCCCTATGTCCCGTCCCTCTTGTGCGCCCCTCTTCTCACATATCGTGATTCCAAGTGAGGTTCGGTACTGAACCTGACATTGGGTGCATTAGGCACCACTTTTTTGACCTTGGGTGTGTGTTTGGTGGCTATCTACCAACATCTTCTAGTTGGCCAACAAATCATTATACTCTCACTGTTTATGAACAGTATAACATTTTTTCCATTTGTCTAACAAAAACCAGTATACTCCCACTGTCCGTGAATAGTATACTATGTTTTTCTTTTAGTCATCAAACTATTATACTCTCATCGTCCGTGAGTAGTATAATATTTCCGTCGAAACACTCTCACTATGAGTGAATAGTTTTCGACATACTCTCACTATTTGTGAGTAGTATTTTCATTCACCATCACTATTTATAAGTACTATACCCTCACTATCTGTGAGTAGTATCTCTGATACACCCTCACTGTCCATCAGATATATCATTATTCTCATTATCTCACTATCTGTGAGTAATATTTCTTATACACTCTCACTATCCGTCAGAGATATCATTATTCTCATTATCTCACTATTTGTGAGTATTATTCTCATATGCTCCTACTATCCGTCAGAGATATCATTATTTTCATTATCCATGAAAATATTTCTTCATGGCTTATATGTTCCTAACCCTTATTAAGCCAACATGTTTGACGAAATTTTTCGCTGAGATACTTTTTGTCAATTGATCGACAAACATATCACTTGTGAGAATATAAGTCACATTTATTTTCCATTTCTATATAATATCTCGAATATAATGATATTATACTTCAATATGTTTTCCTCTTGAACTGTTTGCTCAACTGTTAATCAAGTTACTTGATTATCACATTACATCTCAACTGGTCCATCTACCAAGTTGAGATTCAAATTGTTCAAGAACTTTCTTATCCAAAATGCATGAGTAGCAGTCGTACTACATGCAACGTACTCAGTTTCCTATGTCTATCGAGTAACACACCCTTATTTCTTGTTTCCCCAATAAATATTAGCACCACAAAAAATGAACAAATGTCTCGACGTGAACTTTTCGTTATATTTATCTCTTCCAAAGCCTCCATTTGAATATCCGACTATAGTGCAAAGTTCCTCTCAGATATTTCATGATCCTCTTAACAGCTTCTCAATATCCTAGATCATGATTATTTTAACATCTACTTACCAAACTGACTGGGTATGTTAAGTCCGATTTCATACACACATCGTATACATCAAGTTTTTGACTGCTTCTACATACGGCACCATGAGCAGTCAAAAAGTAAAAGTTATGTAGATGAACATGACACTAAGAGCTTATACTTTCGTGTAGTCACAACAAAGTAGACCTATATTAGTTTGAATGACACTGCATACAGAAAATCCGTAGTTTCAGAGTCCCGCTAATGTTACCATTTCTGACGTCCAACAGTAGAATCTTCTTATTTTGGCTCGAACAACTTTCTTTGATTGATGATTCATCAGAATTGTTCATATCAAGCAACCTTAGCCTCCGATCAGATGGAGACAGGTGTAGCTCGCTTAGCAGGGTAAACTAGAGGAAGGTGTGACACACCACCTTGCAACTGAAAACAATCAATTATTATTAAATTAGTTGCCTGCCCCATGAAGAAAATAATGAAAAAGACCAAAAAAGGAATTAACCATCAGATAAAAACCAAAATTAATGTGGCTACAGTATAGGATGACTTCATTTCAAGGTTTGAATTAGCAAGCACAGAAAAAAGATTAAATATTTACATTTTCTAATTCACAACAATTTGCATTCGTAGGAAAGCAAGCAACCAGTTTATCACAAAATCTCAAGATCCTGGCTTTGGACCCATGCTTTACCAAGATCCTCAACCCCTAAGGATGGAAAGAAATAATGAATGAAAGAGAAAGAACATGAACTTGGTTGAGCATATATGCATTGAAGTCCCCTAACAAGAGTAAGAAAGGGAATGCTTCAAGATGTGACAGATATAAAGATACATCACAAAATAGCACTGAGAGTATCAATAAATCTTGCATGTACAAGTGAAGGTTTATACCGAGAATTCTGGATTATGATATTCGGTGACTAATTTGTGTTACTTAAAATGCGTCAAGAACTTGTCAGTTGAGAAATGTGAGCAACCCAAATGAAAATAAGTCAGTAACTAACAGAAACCTCCCCATTATGGAAGCCATTCTTAAATTTAGGAATTGTGGTGGCTCAACCACCTTCCAAAAAAAGCTTACTTGAAGAATTGGTGTTTGTGTGACTATTTTGTACCCATTATTGGAGATTTCTTTAGAGATAAAATGTAACGACTCAAGATCTGGATATCGGGAATTACCCGAACCATTCGAATCACGGCCTGTCACCCACGAGTCGGAAGGCTCGAAAGGGTTATTTAGGTGTGTGGAGACACATTGAAATTCAAAATAATGTAGAAAACAACTATATAATTAAATATTTAAATAATATAAAATAAAATTACATTTTCAATTAATAAACTAACCATAGAGTTCAGTCCATAAAGTACAATCTATAGGAAAATAAACGTACTCTACCGTCGGGTACGCCCCCGGCTCTGGCAAGTTGGCAACTACGAACTGCTGTGCTGCACCTCCGAATCTCGAGGAGAACCACAACACCTGAAAAGAAAAGGGGTGAGCCTCGTCTCATTGACTCAGTAGGGGTCCCACAGATCCTCACCACAAAACAATGGCGGTAAACAACCGCGAACATAGCAATAACAATAACAACAACAGCGGTAACAGGAGTAGCAACAGTAACAATAACAACGAGAGTAACAGTTGTAGCATGAACAGTCAAAACGACAGCCGGTGGAACCATGGCTCTCTAAGCTACTCCTAACGGTCACGAAAAGTAAACCTCGGTCTCACAGTTAGGGACCACCTAACCAACGGGAAACCCTGGCTACACAACCAAGAAGGGAAATCCACGACATCTCTATCGTGAAGGCCCGTCCTCACAGACAAAGGTACAACCAAGACCACGCGGTTCAAGGGTACAGTCACGACCTCACCGCCATGAACCCTACACTGTCTACGGGTGAAACATCGGTAACTCTATCGGAACTCTAGACCTTAATGTCGGGAAACGTACACAGAAATCACCCGAAGAACCACGTCCTCGCTGAAGGAAAACTAAACATCGAGTCACGAGAGTCACGTGTCACGTGACGGGAGCACTGCCCACTAGAAGTAAGGTTGGATGCGTCCATTGATGACTTAGTTCATGTCTCGGGGGCCTCCCTACTCGTCCCAGGTAGAAACTGAGACACCATATAAGTAACCGAAGACAAGGGTCTAGTCAGGGTCGTGTTCGTCAACACGCTGAAGTCCTCGACCACATGTCTACACACTGACTGACTGCTTTACGTCAGGTCCTCTAGCTAGTTTTCCTTCCGGCCTGGACTCGAGCTGCCACAGTGGGAGGCCCTACGGTAACTATCCTAAAACCGTCTCTCCTGGGTCTGCTCTCCACCACTCCCAAGTGGATCCGCACACGGGTGCGCAGGAAAGCTATGACTAGTGGGGGAAAGTCACTCGACGTTGGAACTCTCAAAAGAAAACCATCGGAGTAACGATAGGCTACACACGCGCCCATCGTGAGTAGCACTAGACGCAGGGTGCCATGATGCCACCAAACTCAGGATGACTAGCTAGACTTGGCCATAGAGTCACGCGACAAGGCTGTTGTACTATACGACACCGTGCCGTCAAACCATCCTAGTAAAAGAGTCAGAAACCACGGTCAAAAGGACTCATAAGGCGGCTCACAATTGCCGGGTCCATTCCCTTTCTAAGGGAGACTATAAAGCCCCAGCCCCTGGCTGGGTCACATGACACACGGTCAATGGCCCACACGAAAACCAATTTCTGAAGAGACCAACACAGTACGGGGACAACCCTTCGTGCCCACACAGGTCCACAGTGACTCGATCTAGCACAACGAAGAAGCCTAGAACACGTGGGGTCACTCGGACCCTCAAAACCTCACGGGCATGCTAATCAAGATAACATGATCCCTCTGAACACCCAAAAACATGGTCTCGGTCCCCACGGGGTGTCCGAGACATCCACGGGGCCAAATGTAGCACCCATGGTAATTATCTAGAATTATCCGAGATTTTTCAGAGATTAAATAGATTATTTAAGCATTTAATAAGGATTAAGGGCTGAGTAGGCTAAGTAATTGATTAATAGGTTAAGGCCATTGATAAATAGGCCCAATTAATAACCAAGTGATTAAGCCCACTTAAAATGGGCCTTAAAACTAGAAACCTAAGTTTTTTGGCCCAAGCCCAACCCTATAAACGTAATAAGGTATATTTCCCTAATTAAAGTAGACAAATAGGGAGAATCATGAGATGATTAGAAATGAGTTTGAATTAAATTCAAATTTCGGTGGCCCAGCCAGTCGCGGTCAGTCGCGCGACCGCGTTCTAGCGATAGCAGTCGTTGAGCAACCGCGTTTAGGTTATGTAAACGGAAGCTCGTAAAACGTGAAAATATGAGATTTTTATACACCCAATCGCCATGGATCGATGTGATCTAACATGGGAACTTGCCTAAGACTCTAAGGGGATCGACTTAACATCCCATGGGACTCCTAATTCGACCTAAAACCCTAACCCTAGGCCATTCCCTGTAAATAGGTCTGAGATTCATCCTGCGCGAACCCTAATTTTAGATCGCTTGGTCCGAAAGTATGGTGTCATCATCTCGAGTTCGTCCTTTAGAAGTTTTTATTCCCCTTAGTATCTTATGACTCGTCTCCGATTTTCGTGTTAGGAGATCAAGAGGTCAAGGAGATAGAACGCTTAGAAGTCGCTGGTTCCACGTAGGACGCGCAGGAACGAGAGCCTTCTTCCAGCGATAAATTCAAAGTTTAAGGACAATACAAGAGGTAGGTTGTCTCGTGGATGGCTCAAACAACCGGTTAGAACAAAAGTCCTCTGTTCCCTCTTGATTTCATGCACTATACACGATGTATTTCTTGTTTCATCATGACTACGCAACTAAGTATTTATCTGCATGTTGTCCTTATAATAACTAACGAAAAGATAATAATTATTGGTTGCTTTACATTTTTCCATGCATTAGGTCCATGCTAGAATAATTTCCTTTCAGTTTTATACTCGTAGCATGATGATTAGCCATAAGCATAAACTCTGCAAAACGGGATTTTGCTTCTGTCTGGTGGCAGACATATAGTGGTCCTACAGAGACCGCTAGCTACCATCAAATAGCAGTCTTCGACAAATCGCGATCCGATTTCTATAACCAGATCAAATCCAGTTCATTTCATATTATATATAATAAAATCATGTCCTATCCCGTTTATTTATGTTCCCTGATCATGTCACAATTTCATGTTTAGTGTTAGCATGTTTTAAAAGTTTAATTTCATTATATGTTAATTTCATGTCAAAACTTTGTATAGTTTGTATATAAAGAAATTTCAATTGATTACACGGAGATTTGTGTTTTAGCACGTTTCTTTCTCATATTGTCTCTTTCTGTTACTATGCATGTAGCCCGTACTTCGGTACGACGCTATTAGTCACTACACTTGTTAGGAAACTCTCTTGGATATTGAATGACTCTCCGTTGGATATTCATTCTATCGGACTAGGAATTCATGTTTCAAGACCTCTGTAAGACTCTGCGAGCTTGAGATTCTCACTAGGACGCCGAGTTGGTTGTACCTTAAAAACCCAAAGTCTAAAAGAGCACTTGGGTTTTATGCGTTTTCTACACTATGGTCATAGCTTGAACTCGGCCGCTACCTTCTGATAGCGGTTCTGTCACAACCGTGTTATTCCAGCAGTGTTCTAATTGAGTCGACCCAATTCATTTCCTGAGTCGACGCAGTCTGATAGCGGATTCCACTTGACTGCTATCTCAAGATAGCGGCCGTCTCTGAACCGCGTTCTATCAACCTTCTATCCAACCCGAGGTTTGACCCGAGGGTTGATATTGCTTTATTCTCAAGTGACCTTCTGATTGTCTGGAATCAGTTTCCATAAATATTAGTAATTATTTGACAGAAAGATGATATATTGTTTCCTTTTTTTAGTATAAATTGGATCTAAACCAAACATTCTAATATTGAGCTAAGTCACACCTTACAAATAAATAGTTCAAATATGATTTATCAATATATTTAAAAAAATAAAAAAAATCAGACTGTACTTTTAAATATAGAATGATTATTTATGGATGCATTTAATTGAACTCAATTGACAATCATTTAAAATCCAATAATGATCCACGCCTATATGGATAAGCTATTGATTTTTATAAATTAATTTTATGTTTAGCTCGTCATAGTCACATAAGTATCATTTGCTTAAAATAATAATGATATTTTTTTAAAAATGGACAAAATCTAATGCAATTAAGATACAAGATATCGTAGAAAAATAATATTTGATTGTACCTAAGGAGAGATAAAGTTGGCAGGCTGAGCATAGCCTAGTAATGTCAAGTCTAGCATAGCCCGATGTCGCTAGGCCCGTAGCGATCATCTCTAGTTGACTCACAGTTCAAGAACACATTCCGATGAGGCCCACTTAAGACTGGCCAGCCCACAAGGATGATCCTTGCACCCGTGCGTCCCGAATACCACAATATTCGCCAACAGGCGAGCGTGGAGGCTATGGCCACGAGACATATCTCGACGGACGCCAGATCACACCCACGTCGCCGTAAAGACCGCCACAATGTCCTTCCTCACAGGATGGGTTTGTAGGCAATGGATGATCCCCACGATCAAGCATTGCACACAACTAACTACGCGTTTGCTAAGCCAAGAAAGAGACGACGTCACTAGGACTATTGTTAAATAGGTCATCGACGGACCTAAAGGGAGACAATCAAGGGGATACAGTCAAAAGGAGACACGCATACACAGAGCCGGAGAGATATCTATAGAGAGATCTACACGCACGGTAGTGACATAACTTCATATCACTCCAACTTTCTTGTCTCAAGGAGAGACAACGAGTTCTCCATCGTTCTCCGGGTCATGACCACGATGCCGAGCACTTGCTATGTTGTCGAGCACTCGCTTCTCCCTCAAGGCTCTATTTTCCTTCTCTCTCTACTCTCCTTTTTACTTCTACGTTTGTCTTTGACTTAAGCATCGTAAAGTTGCCCCTTAAGATTACTCCTGGCCCGGGGCTCCTTCTAATGCACTCTTTAATGTATGCAGATTTTCTCAGGATGGTTAGATGCTATTCCCTCCCAAGCAATTCTTGAAGGTGTAGTACGATGTCCAAGTAACAAGTTCTAACATCTACAATACCCATTAATTTTGCAGACTAACTTGACTTCACATAGAGAATTTAAGAAATCTGTAGAAAGAAATAATGAAGAAAGAGAGTTTGATAATGGTCAAAGGTCAATGGGCCTAGACAACCTAGAAAATGTTGTCGAGTCAAAGTGTCCAAACTTCTCTCCCATCGACTTATAGTCATCACATGACTCCTTCGCAAAATTAAACGGATCTCCGATTTTAGACTATAAAATATGTGGATTTGAAAGCGTCCGAAGTCCAGAGATAATATGATAAGGTAAATTTCGATAGACTAACATGGTAACATATAAAAAGAGGTGGACACATCTTAATTGATTATGCTAGTATCAAGAAAATGTTAAATATTTGACATAATAATTGAGAAATTTCTATTTTCAGAACAAAGTTAATTCTACATGATAGTGTCCCTTCTCTGCTAATCTGAAAAAATTTACCTCATTCATCCCTGTCAACCTAAAAAAAGTGATTTTTTTTATTTTAAGCAAATTTTTAATGAAAACATTTCTTTTTTATAAATGATAATTACAATTTAAAACTAGATTTAAAAGTATATATCCATATGGATTTTTACTTTCTATCTATTAAAAATTTAAAATCATTCACATTACATATTAACCCCTCCAATGTGGATATTTGTTTATAAGATCTTCACCATTTCACGACTGCAATGTTTTACTATATTTTAGGATATCATAATTAGTTCACCATGTCCTAAAAGTGTAAGAGGAAAGAATTTAGAAGAAACTCTATGATCGAGAGGGCACAAAGGATGGATCATGGATGTCTCGTTGTCTCGTCGGGAAATGATTTGGCGAAGACCATAAATAGTTGAAGTTGGAGAGGACGTGGGCACAAACAATTCACTATAGTCCGCATGAGACACCATGTTATAGGGAGACCCAATTGTAGAATTGTGAAAGGACTCGAGACCCTCTTTAATAGAGGGATAGATAAAATGAGGGTTATCTCTCTTAAATTAATTTATCTTATTATTTAATATCATTTATTTTGATAGATAATGGATTATCCTTTTAAGATATATGAAGGTTAACTATGTCTCACATCTCAAGGTGGAATAATCTGTCCGAGTTAAATAAGAGTTATCCTTCAATCTGACTCGAATAATTTTTTTTACCGTGACAAATGGGGGATAACCCCCCCCCCCCCCCTCAAAGTGGGGCAAAGGGATTAAGACGTGAGAAATAAAACCCTAATGATTAATGGTGGCATTTTTCATTGCAATTTCATTCTCGATGATACAGAAACACAATAACCTAGCTTCATTAATTTTGTCGTATGAGAAAGGTATAGATATCAAATATAGTAGACTATAGGTCATTGCTTGACAATACATATATTATAATGACAAAACTCTATTAATCTTATCAACACGAGAAAGCTCTAAATATTAAAAACAAAGAAATCTCTATGTTGTCATAGCAATATTAATATGACGACCTATTTCACACTCTAAAAAGAAAACCAATCTCATTCACACCCACCGGCCTACCTAAAAAAAGAAAAAAATTCCTAAAATAATAACTTTTATTATGAACAAATCTTATCAGAAATGAGAATTGCACTTTAAAACTAGAGTAGTTAATAAACATTAAGGGCACCTTTGATAAATGAATGGTCGACCGCTTGTCGGTTGCATCGTGGGGCGAGTCATCTCCCCCTCTCACACACATCGGCTACATTGTGAGACGAGTCACTTCCCCCTCTCACACACAGGGTCTTAATCGACCTTATTCCACGATGTTGGCTGAATAAACAGATTCCAAACGATTTTCAAAGACCACCTGACTAAGTTAAATTTGACCCACCTAAAACCAGACGTCACAACCCTACTACTTTCTTTAGACGCCATGTCCTCCCGGCGGGAAAACCAGTACCACCCCCGACCCTACCGGATCGCAGAACGCCGTATCCGATCCTTCTGGAACCGCTGCTCCGCCTCCTCTCTCAGATTTGCTGTTAATTATTGTACACACAAACCAGATTACCCGCGCAACCCCTCTTCCCTTTGTCCCGGCGCACCACGCCGCGACAATAACGCCGTGTCATGCCCTCCCCACCAGCGCACGATTTGCGTGCGATTGCGTCTCTACAATAGGCAAATTAACGAAGACGCCTTCGCAGACGCCGTCCACAAAAACGCAGAAGTCGCGCCCCCTCTCTCTCTCTCCTCGCGTCCCTGCGCACCTGCGTGCGCAGCTGGGTTTGGTATCCAACTCTCCATTCCTCTGCTGGAGCCGTCCCATCCCTCCATCATCCACTGCAGCAGCGATGGCGTCTTCCGAGGCCACCGGCGCCGGCACCCTCGCCGCCGCCGCCGCCGCCGCCGCCGCCCAACCGTACTTCTGCCACCAGTGCAACCGCACTGTGGCCCTGACGCCGTCCCTGACCTCCGAGCTCGCCTGCCCCATCTGCCATGGCGGCTTCCTGGAGGAGATCGAGCCGCCCCCTCCCGGCCCTAACCCTAACCCTAGCGCCTCCTTCCCCTTCCTCGAACCCTTCGTCTCCGCCGCCGAGCTCCCCTTCTTCTTCTCGGCCTCCTCCTCCGGCGGGCCGCCGGCCTCCGCCGCCCCCGCCGTCGGTACCACCGCGCTCAATATGGAGGACGTGCTGGGGGCGTTCGCAGGGCCGGGGATGCCCCGCTCCGCCTACCTCGACGACGACTTCGACGCCCTGAACACGACGTTCCAGTTCGTCCAGAGCCGACTCCAGGACTTGATCGCGGGGGGCGCCAACATCCAGTTCGTGATCGAGAACTACCCGTCTGGCGGCGATTTCCACTTCCCCAGGGGCGCCGTCAGCCTCGGGGACTACTTCATGGGCCCAGGGCTGGAGCAGCTCATCCAGCAGCTCGCGGAGAATGACCCTAACCGGTATGGAACCCCGCCGGCGTCCAAGCCCGCCGTGGAGGCGCTGCCGGAGATCAAAATCACCGAGGAGCTGCTCGCGTCCGACGACGCGCAGTGTGCTGTTTGCAAGGACTCGTTCGAGGTCGGGGCGGAGGGGAAGCAGATGCCGTGCAAGCATATATACCACAAGGACTGCATCGTCCCATGGCTCGAGCTGCATAACTCGTGCCCTGTGTGCAGGTACGAGCTGCCAACGGACGACCCAGATTATGAACGACGGATGAGGGGAGCTCCAAGCCCGCAGGCAAATCGAGCGGCGGCGGCTGGGAGTGATTCCAGCGGAGCTGATTCTAGGTCCGGAAGTGTTGCTGGGGAAGCGAACTCCCCAGTTGCATGGAGTGGGGAGAGGACTATGAGGATCTCATTGCCTTGGTCGACAAGGTCACTGTTTGGGATGGGCAATGCTGGTGGGGCTGGTGGGAACGGTGACACAAGCTCGGGGGGTGGTGACGGAAACGCAGGTGCCAGAGGAGGACAACATTCAGGATCTGAGACCCGGCAAGAAGACCTAGATTAACGGTAGATGGAGGTATAATTTGCAACTTCTTTTTCTTTCCTTTCTTCTGTTTGGTTCCCTTATGGCCGTAAATGTGTTTTTTCATATAGAAAGTTTCTATTGTAAGTGTATCATTTGTGTTGGGTGTGTGGTTCTTGGAATGGAATTAATATGCAGCTTCAGATCGTATAAACTCATTAATGTGTGTATACAGGACGCGCGTGAGGTTTGTTGTTTTCATTTGATAGATTTAACTCGACCAGCAATAGTCGCAGATTTTGCTTGTATGGTTTCTCGTTTGGCCATTTGATGGCTAAAACTTGCACGTAGTACAAAAAGTCTTGTTGCAGATAATCTCACTTTTCAGGTTTCACACTTCATGGATAATAACTGTGTTCCTGGGAAAATGCATGTTTTCTGCTGACCTAAGAATTATGTTCTTTTTTCCTCTTTGCATGTAGTGCAAAAACCCTTTGCCGTGCTCACTGTTCGGGTTACTGGTGATTTGGGGTTGATCCTAGATAGATGGATTTACTCTTGGTATTCCATAGGGGGGAAAAACAATGTTGCTTGTGAGCATTGCTCGGTGATGAGGAGCATTCCCTTCCCTCCTTGTGTGTGTGCACATCCATGCACTCTCTCTCTCCTTCTCTATCTCTCTACGAGAGAGGGATGTGGAAGGGGGTAGGAGCCCGTCTGTATTGCCATTGCTATTTGTGTTAGTGGGAGATGCATTCAGCCATTGCCTCTCATTCCTTTCACCGTCAATCTGCTTGTTATTGTTGTTGTTGTTGCCACACCACTGTAGGAAGGAGAAGAAGAGGTAGAAGAGGGCTTTAGCCATGTGACTGCTGCTCCCATGCTGAAGTGAAGAGGGCTGGCTTAGGCTTCTCCAGTCTTCTGCAGTCATTAGATATCTGAACTATCCCTTCCACCGCACAAGTTGGACATCTTCTGGCCAGTTCACAGCGACTTATAATGCTATTCCCTTCTCGATGGTCACCATGTTTCATTACCAAATCTAATGCCTGAATCCTGATCGCATGTTCTCCACCTCTCCAAGGTTGTTTCAGCAGATGGCACTGCTGCCTCTCTCTCTCTCTTTCTCCCCAAATAAGGGTAAAAGGGTAATTATGTATCTCTGATTTTTCTTAATGGGGCTTAAAGTGGGGCTTAATGAACGTATTGAGTCTTACCATTAAAAAACTAATTGCAGGGATTCTAGAATGGAGAGGGAGGGACTATGGGGAGTTATTTGATAAGAAATTAGAGGGATAAATGTGGAATCTTAGTAGATTTCAGGAACAGACATGAAAAAAAACCCTATTTATAATAGAAACCAATTTCTGTGGATCTCAGGATAGTTACCTCTGTAACACTTGTGTTTGGATCCCGCTTCTGAGTTCTTTGAAGCTTATGAGGTTCGAGCATTTGAAGACTGAGGGAAAAGGGGGAAAAAATCTTCAGGTCTGAGATACGTGTTACCACGAAATACAAGTTTTGGTACATTTTTTTGTCTCACATGTTAAATAGACAATAAATTCCATGGACGTTACTTTATTTAATCTTCTTTTTTCACGTTTTCACTGAAAGTTCATTAGATTTGGGATTTCACCTATAAAGTTTTGGTACTATATTTACTGCTACTGTTTGTTGTTGAAGCCAAATTGTGTAAATTATGCAGGATAGCTACATCAGTTGCACTTAAGCTTGGATCCCACTTTTCAGCTTCATGAAACTTAGCACATTCTAGAATTTGAAGAGAAAACTTTTTATTTCATGATGACAATTATCTTTGGGCATGGGATACATATCTTCTCTTTTATGTATCCAATGAATGCTATTGAAATTTCTTATTCTGGATTATAACTACAAGTGGATGAGAGTTGTAGTTAGAATCACCAGCTTTAGATTCCACTTCTGTCAGAAAATTATGATTTCAATTCCAATTCTGATAAAAATGGAGTTTCATTTTTCTTTTTCTTTTTTTTAAATTACATTTCTGATATCAGAGATGGAATGATTTCTGAAAACTATTGGATGACAAAGGGGGTCGACGGTAATAGCTCAGCAGCCGGAAAAAGAGAGGGGCAAGGAGGGAGAGAGATATGGGGTTCTCCAGTACTGTGACTGGCTGGCATAGAACTTTCCATGATGGTCCTGTCAAGGTGGCTGGCTGGAAGGGCATTGGCTGGTTTCTGGTGGCTGGTGAAGACTCCAATAGGAATGGCCCGAAAGTGGCGATCTGCACGTGTGATTCTCTGGTGCTTATGCTCCTTAGGTCTTATCTTTGATGTTTGGTGTCAAGGAGAGGGAAGGCGAAGATTGAATGAAGGGGAGGAATGTTGTCAGGTGCTTGGTGCTGGAGAAGCAAGATGGCTATTAGAGGCCTGAACTCTAACCTAAAAATTAGGCATTGAGTTAGAGAGCATTCTCTACATATATAGAGGTGAGACTCCCATGAATATCTGATATGAGACTAAATCACAACACCCTGTTCGCGTTGAACCAACCGGTTTGGAGCGCATCACAGGTAATATCATGTTAGATGTCCGTACTGAAGTCCCACGATCAATGACACCCAAGAGGGGGGGATGAATTCGGTGATTATCGTTTTTACAAAATTTTTACTCGATTTAAACAAATATGGTGAAGTGGCAATTTGGAGCTCAGATCTGATACACTTCAAGGTTTGTGATTTGATACACTTCAGGCAATTTAGAGCTCAGATGAGTGTGATTGAGAATGTACTGTTAGTGAAGGGCTTAAATCACAATCTACTGAGCATAAGCCAACTTTGTGATAAGGGTTTTAAAATTGTTTTTGATGAAACCCATTGCCTCGTCATGAATAAAAGCACAAATGAAATTAAATTCATTGGAAAAAGAGACAATAATGTGTATACTATTGATCTTGATGATGTTTCAAGTGATGATGTGTACTTGGTAGCCAACGACCATGAAAATGCATGGTTATGGCACCGAAGACTAGGTCATGCTAGTTTTGGAGTAATCTCCAAATTGTCTAGACATGACTTGGTGAATGGGCTGCCAAAATTAAAATTTGAAAGTGACTGTGAGGCTTGCACAAAAGGCAAGCAAACACGCATCTCCTTCAAAAATAAGAACATTATTTCTACCTCTCGGCCCTTAGAACTGCTGCATCTTGATTTGTTTGGCCCCACTAGGACATCGAACCTAGGAGGGAAATCTTTTGGATTTGTTATTGTTGATGACTACTCCAGGTTCACATGGGTATTATTTTTAGCTAATAAAAGTGATGTCTTAATGGAGTTTCAAGTATTTTGCAGAAAAATCCAGAATGATAAGGGCTACCTCATCACCACCGTTCAAAGTGATCATGGTGGTGAGTTTGAAAATCATGATTTTAGCAATTTTTGCAAGGAGCAGGGATACAATCATAATTTTTCATCACTAAGGACGCCTCAACAAAATGGTGTAGTGGAGAGGAAGAACAAAACTTTGATAGATATGGCACAGACCATGTTAAGTGAAAATTCTCTACCAAAATACTTCTGGGCTGAGGCTGTAAGCACTGCATGCTACATCATCAACAGGGCAATGGTAAGGCCCATCTTAAAGAAAACTCCCTACGAGCTCTACAAGGGTAAGAAACCAAATATCTCTTACTTCAAACCCTTTGGATACCCTTGCTACATTCTGAATAATGGTAAGACTAACTTAGGTAAGTTTGATGAGAAAAGTGACAAAGGAATTTTCCTAGGTTACGCATTAAATTCTAGATCTTTTAGAGTGTTTAATAAGAGGACTTTAGTTGTTGAAGAAAGTCCTCATGTTATTTTTGATGAATCTGAATCAAAACTAACAAATCAAATCACTTCAATCTTGGATGCATATCACATTCCTAAAAACTCAAATGAAGCTGGACCATCTAACACCAAGAGTGAATTAATTGAAAGAACCCCCCGCAAGGATGAAGATGACGAAGATCCTTCAATTGAAACACAACAAGAACAGCAAGTGCAGCACCCCGATCTGTCCAAAACTTCAACGCTTTTGAAAGATCACCCTGTTGGGAATATGATTGGTAATCCTGAAGATGGTGTAAAAACTAGATCCTCACTAAGGCAAGTGGAAGAAGAGGATTTGATGGCTCTAATTTCTCAAGAAGAGTCTAAAGACATTCATGAAGCTCTTCAAGATGAATCCTAGATCCAGGCTATGTATGAAGAGCTACACCAGTTCGAAAGGAACAAGGTGTGGTCTTTTGTGTCACGTCCTAAAAATCATCCCGTAATTAGAACCTAATGGGTTTTCAGAAACAAACTAAATGACACGGGATTAGTGGTTAGGAACAAAGCCCGGCTTGTAGCCAAAGGGTATAGTCAGGAAATGGGTATTGATTTTGATGAGTCATTTGCACCGGTTGTTAGACTAGAGGAAGTTTGGATTCTTTTGTCCTATGCTTGCTCTCTAAACTTTAAATTGTTTCAAATGGATGTAAAATCTGCTTAATGGGTACATCAAAGAGGATGTTTTTGTAGAACAACCTCCAGGTTTTGAAGACCCAAATCATCCACAACACGCGTACAAGTTGCAATTGGCCTTGTACGGACTGAAGCAAGCACTAAGGGCATGGTATGAAAGGCTCACCTCTTTCTTACTTGAAAATGGATTCAAGAGAGGTAAGGTTGATCAAACCTTCTTCACAAGAAATTCAGGTAAGGACATATTAGTGGTTCAAGCTTATGTAGATGATATCATTTTTGGAGCTACTAATGATGCCTTATATGATGAATTTGCACAGATTATGCATGGTGAATTTGAAATGAGCTTAATGGGTGAATTGATATTCTTCCTTGGCTTGTAGGTAAAACAAACATTCGAAGGAATTTTCATAAACCAAGTCAAATACACCATGGAACTCTTGAAGAAATACGGAATGACAGATGCAAAGCCAATGTCGACTCCGATGACCACAACCACGAAGTTAGACAAGGATGAAAAGGGTAAAACAGTAGATCCTATATTGTTTCGAGGTATGATCGGATCACTACTGTACCTTACTATTTGTCGTCCTGACATTCAGTATAGTGTATGTCTTTGTGTTCGTTTTCAATCATGTCCTAAAGAATCTCATATGCTGGCTGTTAAACGAATTTTTCGATATTTGATTGGCACAGTAGACTTCGGTTTATGGTTTCTCATCGGTAGTTCCTTTGATCTGATTGCATACACCGATGTGGATTATGTTGGATGTGTTGTTGATCGTAAAAGTATTTTTAAAAGTACTAGTGGGTATTGTCGGTTTCTTGGTGGATGTCTAGTTTTATGGGTCTCCAAGAAACAACATTCAGTAGCTCTCTCAACGGCCGAGGCTGAATATGTAGCCGTCGGAAGTTGTGGGCCCCAAGTACTTTGGATCAAAAATCAATTGCTTGATCTGAATGTTGAAGTAATATGTGCTTCAATCTTATGTGACAATACCAGTGGAATAAATTTGTTTAAAAACCCTGTCCAACATTGTAGAACTAAGCATATTGACATACGGCATCATTTTCTGAGAGATCATGTAGGAAAAGGGGATTTTGAGTTGTAATTCATTGATACACATAATCAACTGGCAGATATTTTCACAAAACCCCTAAATCAAGAACAATTCATAAAGATAAGGAGAGAGATTGACATGTGCAAGGGTGAGAGCGTGCATACCTAGATCTGCATTGAGGCTAAGTGTTGCATGTGTAGGAAGGTCTCTTGCATAAAGGGTAGATTGCATGAGAGACATGCATATCTTCCTTGATTATTGTTTACACGCGGAATTTTTGGTCATATGTTTCATTGGATTAAGATGTGGATATTTTGACATATTTGTTAATTCCGCGCTGTTTGGGTTTATCAGACGATTTAGGGCTCGTGTACTGGACTTTTCCCCACCGACCGAAGTCGGTGTTAATTTACATCGGTACAAGTCCGAACACCTTTGATTAACTGTCGAAGAACGTCTTTTGCCTCTATACGTTGTGACATAAATGATCTTGATGATCGCCCATTACGGGTACATACTCTTGCAAAGAAATTTGAAGACTTCATTTCTTGAACATACATAATTAGGATTACAATCGGTTCTTTAGGATTACATCCGGTCGCAATCAGAGCCCTTGAATTTACTTCAGTCAACATTTGGATATTTGAATTTGCTTTCGTCCTGATCGGGTCGTTGTATTTACTTTTGTCCCCTGATTGGACGGTTGGACTTGAATTCCGTCAGGAGAACCGTTGGATCGCCAAGATGATCACTGTGAGTCCGTCGGAATTGCTCCGTCGTCATAATCACTCAATTTTTTATCGTGATCGGACCCTTAAGTTGGCTTGGTGTCCATAAAGGACATTTCTGTCTGAGGCGGGGTATATTTGTAATTTCTCCCCCATCAGGGTAGTTTAGAATTTTCTCAAACTTTGGGATGTTCTTGTAATAGTCCCGTCACTTCTTCACTTCATGGGCATTCTTGTCATTTCTTAACATTTTCGGCATATGTTTGACATTTCTTAACTTCTTGGAGATAGCCTCATCATGTCTTGACTTCTTAGGCATATCTGCCATTTCTTGATTTTTCGGGGTTTATTTGCTATTTCATCCATTTCTGAGTTTTCTGACATGATAGCCCTCGGCCATGAAAAAGATACTTGGATTTGAATGGTTAGCCATAAGCCGAACCCAGGAGAGCGTACACCGCTTCAAGGAAGGGACGTGGTCTCGCTCCACCGAGTCGTGCAAATGGCGTAAATCAAAACGAAGATATTTTGGTAATTTTGAGACCCCACAAAGAGGGGTATTTCTGCATCTTTCCCACAATCAGGGGTATTTCTGCAATTTTTCCTTCATGGGGGGGAGATTTCTGTAATTTTTCCGCTACCGGGGCGTTTCTGTAATTTTTCCGCGATCGGGGGTATTTCTGTAATTTTCTACCCACCGGAGATATTTCTGTAATTTTTCACCCACCGGGGGTATTTTTGTAATTTTTGCGACCCGGGTGTTTTTCTACAATTTTCAGTATTTCTGTAATATTTTTGTAAGGATTCAACATTTCTATAAAGCTTCGAGGCCTCAACATTGCATAGTTTTCCTTGGCATTTCTGTAAAGCATATAGCATGACATTTTTGCACAGCATTTCTTGTAATATTGTTGTTGAAACTTGTTGAATGTGTGCAATATGCAGAATAAAGCTTCGACATTGCAAAGTTTTCCTTGGCATTTCTGTAAAGCATACAACATGCATTTCTGTAATAATAAAGGTTCAACATTGCAAAGCTTTCCTTGTCATTTCTGTAAAGCATACAGCATCAACATTTGTAATGTGTTGTTGATTTCTTCATTGTTAATTTCTGCAGCATGCAGTATGGCATTTGTGTAATGCGCCGTTGATTTCTGTATTGATCCATTGATACAACATGGTATTTGCGTAATGTGCTGTTGAAACTTGTTGAATGTCTCACAGCATTTCTTGTGTTGTTGTTGAAAGTTGTGTTTGTGGTTGTTGAAATTTGCTGCATTTCTGTAGAAACTTGTTGCATTTGTTGTTGTTTGAAGCTTGGTGCATTTCTATGAATTTCTGTAATGTTGTTACATCATTTCTGCAATGTTTCATGGCATGCAATGTTTCATGGCATTTGGCATTTCTGCAAACTTTTCAGAACCTTATACCTGCAAAATTTCTGTCCATTCGATTTCCATTTGCAAACCCATTTCAGCCCATTTGATTTCTGTTTGTAAGCCCAGATTTCCATCCATTTGTAAGGTCATTTGATTTGACCCATTTGATTTCTATGCATAAGCCTATTTGATTTTCATGGCTTGCAAGAGGTGAGAGATCTCTTAGGCACACCATTCTCAGAGAAGGTGACCGGAACACTCGGGGGGGACCTTTTTTTTGTGGTGACCATACCACTTTCACATGGCAACTTCTCAAAAAAAACAACTCCTTCCTCTGTTACTTTCACGGGACTGTTGCCTCTTGCTGTAGCTTGGCCCTCCTGGGACTGCAGTGCACAGCAGCTGTGGTGACCACAAGTTTGCTGCACTGCTGTTTGGGCCTACTCTTCAAAAAAACTATGCTGTGCGCTGCTGCTTTCCTGGGCCTCTACTCCCGCACTTGATGTTGTGTGTTTGTCTTCTTGCTTCTTTTTTTTTTTCTCCCTTTGATTTCCCTCGGGTACATTCTGACTGTCCCTTTCCATCTACAACACAAGCATCATTCTCTATCTGCAGCACAGACATTCATCTAGTCCATTTTTTTGACTTTCACATGAAAATTTGTAACCCAGTCATTTATGTAGTTGAGTCTGCCATTTATCTCATGTATGTAGTATTTTCACGTTTTCTGATTTTTCACATGAAAATATGTAGCACAGGCATTATATTGATTTTGGCATTTTCACATGAACCTTCCAAATCTACAGCACAGGCACTTTCATTTTGTAACTTCTTCGTAACATTAGGTGAGCAATTTCTTAGGCTCACCACTCCCAAAAGATGTCACTGGAACTCCCAAGGGAGGCCTTCTTTGTGGTGACCATATTACTTTTCATGCTAAAGTGACAACTTCCAAAATATTGTCTGCAGGACTGCTGCTGCCACTTGGATCCTTTCAGGAGCTCTCCAAGCCTTCGACTTCTTCTCTTCTTACTTTTTTTTTCTTGCGGTTGTTGTCTTCACTCTTTCTGTCCTCAAGCTTTGATCTCCACTGCACTTTCCTTTCTAGCCATTGCCTCCTATTTATAGGAGGAGGAGAAGTGAACCCGGAAGTAGGTACCTCCAGGTTTATGCCCTTTCACCTCCCTTCCATCAGTTTTTTTTTGGCTGTATGTGTGAGAGAGAGACAAAGGGGCGGAGGTTAGTACCTCCGGGTCTGCAGACCCGGGGGGCCCTCCTCCGGGTTCTCCTTTTTTACTGTTCCTTCTTCTCTTTTTTTTTTGAAGCCACCGCATAGAGAGAGGAAGGGAGAGGCCGGTGGGGCCCTCTCCCATGGACTGCACACCCGGAGGTAGGTGTATCCGGGTTTGCAAACCCGGAGGTGCCACCTCCGGGTATTCTCTTCCTTTTTTTTTTTGCTTGTTCCTCTTTTTTTTTATTCTGCAGCAGCAGAGATAGGAAGACCCGGAGGTCTGCCTTCTTCTTTCCTTGGTTTTGTTGTTGTACTTCTCTTCTACCTTTTCTTCCTTCTTTCTGTTTCTTTTGTCTGTTCAGACAATACCCGGAGGTGCTACCTCCGGGTCTTCTTCCCCTGCCTTGTTTCTCTTTTTTTTGTTGTTATTTGCTCTGTTCAAACTACAGCAAGGATGGGAAGACCTGGAGGTCTTACCTCCAGGTCTGCCTTCTTCTTTCCCCACTGCCTTCTTTTTTTATTCTGTAGACAGCACAACAGAGAAGGGAGGGAGCAGGCCGGTGGGCCCTCTCCCATGGACTGCATACCCGGAGGTACCTTCCTCCGGGTTTTTTTCTTCCTTCCTTTTTTTCTTTTTTTGCCCTTATTCTGTCTGCATCAAAACCCGAAGGTGGGCCTTTCTTACCACAGCAGAACCCGGAGGTAGATACCTCCGGGTTTCTCCATTTTTTTTTCTGTCTTCCCTGTTCACACTGCAACAGTGATAGAAGATTGGACTGCAT
Organism: Amorphophallus konjac; assembly: GCA_022559845.1. Lineage (NCBI taxonomy): Eukaryota > Viridiplantae > Streptophyta > Magnoliopsida > Alismatales > Araceae > Amorphophallus > Amorphophallus konjac. The sequence goes on along the minus strand of JAHNEJ010002625.1, from coordinate 91,648 downwards.
ACCCGGAGGTAGGCACTTCCGGGTCTGCAGAAGAGAGGAAGGCAAGGGGGTGGCCCTGGCCCTTAGCCCAGTCAACTTAAACAATTATAAAAGCCTCCCCTGCTGTCATTTTCCACCTTTTCTTGAAGCTTTCTGCTCCTCTCAGCAGAACAGTGCACCGGCGGTCTCTTTTCTTTTGGCTTTTGTTGACTTCTTGGACTCTACGGTTGTCCTTGTCTCTGGAGCGCAGGGATAGGCTTGTGGTCCCTTAGAAACATCTCCCAGACATTGAGGACTATCATTTACTTAACTTGTTGCTGCGTAGGTGTGTGATTTCAACAAGTCCACCATGTGTTTGATGAAATGCCCGTGTATTAAAACACACTAGTCTTTGCATGAAACTTCACTCAATGAGATGTCGAGGGTGTTTAAACTTCAATCCACTATAACGGCTGCGATTTGAATCGCTTGATGCCGGATTTTAGGGGAATTAATTTCAAGTGTTTGATGAAATTCCTGTATGAAAACACATGCAGTCCTCTTATATAACACATTGCCCGACATAATGCCAAGGGCATTTGGGCTTGACCCATGTGTAATGGTCTAAGTTCTAAACCTCTTCAAACCATCATGTGACTTTAATTTATTTACTTCATCTTGATTCTGAAATTAGTTAGAAATTTCTTTAATGAATATTGTGGGGTCCAACAAATGCCCTCCACGGGACGCCCGCCGGAGCCGAGGGTGACGGCGGTCGGCCCGTGCGCCTGGACGATATTGTCTACTTTGCGTGCTTACTATCTTCAATCAACTTGCTGCCCTTTAAGTAATATTTACTTCGTCATGTTGGGCTGACTTTCTCTTCTTCTATTTTTGTTCTTTTTTTGTTGAAGGTGGTCATTATGTCTCGTGTCCGTGAGTGCCGCGCACGAGGATGTGCTGGGAGGGACAGAGATTCCGCTCCCTCTTTATCAAGACTTTTAATGCCACCAATGGGTCCTTCCTAGATGTCAAGACATAATACTTTTCCTCTTGATCGTGGCTTAGACAAGGTCGCTGAAGGGCCCCTTCCTGAAGACGCCTCTGAAGGAGGGGAGGTTGAACTTTCTCTGATTGTGAGACATAAAGGGATCTATGAGTACCAACGAGTTGGGGACTACCCTCGGCATTTTCCGCTGGACAAGTTCCTATTTCCATTCATTCAGAGCTATGTCCCAGAGCATATGGATGAGGATGATCCTGGTTTACTGACTGAGCGCCGTTACTTGGAGATGGCTATTCTAGAGCGTCGGGATAGCATGTTGGGTACCTGCACCACTTCATTTCCGAGCTTTCCCTTGGGTTTCACACGTCAGGTTCAGTTTCCAGTCGCTGATCAACTTGGATTCTTTAGTTCTGATATCGGCTGTCATACCCGCTCGCGCAGTATGACGCCCGCTATTTGGGAGCTGTTTGGCCAGCACAGGTCCGGCCCCATCGATGTTGCAGGATTGTTCTTGACCCCTTCAGGCTCTCAACATGCGGGAGAGGGATATGAGAACTTATGCTTGCTAGACCGGATAATGAGCGGGTCTTCTCCCAGTTGGTATGGAAAATGGTCAGTGATCCCTTTACACCAGTTTCATCTGGGGCCCACTGAATGGCTCTTTGGCATTTTGCATCATTATGGCGAGGCCCTAAATCTTGTTGGGATTTGCTATGCGGTGACTGCTACTTTGTATAATTATCCCTGTCACACGGGACTTCTCCAGGCTTTAGTTGAAAGGTTTAACATCCGATGGAATACTTTTGCCACAGCTGAGGGAGAAACAACACTTGACTTATGGAGTTTTCACAAAATTTCCTGTTTGCCCATCTCCGGGCGTCCTTATGAAGAAGTGACATTGAATGATCTGCACAGAAGTCAAAGTACTGGTATCGGACAATACAACCTCCCTTTCAGCTTCAGATACTTGATGAAGGTTTGGCGAGATCTTGCTCGGGCAGGGAAAGAAGGCACTCCTTCGGCCTCATCCAACACAGTGAGGGTGAGTGTTAATGCTTGGGTCCGTTTCTTCTACAACGGGCCATTTTACTTTCATGAGACATTTGCAGAGGACGACATGCCTCTTGATCACTATCATAAGTTGATTTTAAAATTGCAACGGCGCAAGAGATATTTAGCTGCACCGGAGAACAAGGGGTGGAATCCCCCTGAATTGCCAGATCACACCTATCTAGCAGCATATCTTGTATATTGGCTTAGCACTTTTGTTATGTCCCATGGGGAAGAGGAGCTTATACGGCCGGAGTTGATATACTCGGCATGTCTTCTTGTTGACGGCCACAGGCTTGCTATTGCGCCAGCTGCACTGGCGAATATTTATCATGGCTTGGGATATCTCACTGCCCATAGTTCTCCACGGGATAGGACTGTTGTGATGGCCACCCATTACCTTAGTGCATGGGCTGGTTTACTTTTTCCCGGGTTGTGTCAGCATGTGGATTTCAGAAATGCTGTGGCTCCCTTGATTTTCTTATTCAGGAACCGCCCCAATCAGAATTCCTTAGAGCAATTAGTTGGTGCTCGGAAGACACTTTCTTTCTTGCCGACCGAGGGGCGAGTAGGCCTTCCTTTTGCTCATAGTTCTCATGATTTTAGGCCGTATAGTGTTGATGGGCCAGGAGGAGTCACTTATCACTTGCCTCATCATGCCGGTCCCAGTCCGTCTTTCTATAATGATTGGGGTTGTTGTATTAGGCCCAGCATGCTTGTCTTTCGTTGCGGGCGATCAATATTTCTAGAGCCGTATTATCCTTTCAGATTTGCGCGGAACTTTGGCTATGATCAATCGGTTCCGCCGAATGCTGATTTCCCTTTGGATGCCCGCTTGTATCGCGGTCATGACGCCCACCTTGTTGCTGCCAGTTGGTGGGATCATTCCTTTAGAAGTGAGCCAGAGCCAGGGTGTCTTCTTCCCGCGCAGACCGGCACGGGTCATATTGATATGTATTATGCACGTTGGTGGTTTAACCACAACAATGTTTTCAGGCAACCCTTACAGAAGATAAAGCAGGCTGAGGAAGCTCGATTAAAGAGGCGGGATTTGCCTCCTGTTGCAGTGGACATCAATTTCCTTCGTAGCCACTTTTCTCACTTAGCCAATGCTGTTATAGATTTTCGCTCCTCATGGGAGGCTGAAAATGGCCCACTTGCTGTTGACATGGCTCAATATAAAGGGGTGATGAAACCTTTGAAACCCTTAGCTTCTGTCTCCTTGAAGAAGATTGCAACTTCTAAGAAAGACGCCTCGAAGAGATATTCATGGTGGGAACATTTTCTATTTGATTGTGGGTATCCCCAAGGCGCTCCAGGGTCCACTGAATTGCATCCTGAATGTTTTGCGAATGAGCTTGGTGGAGAATGGGCAAAACACATTATGAATGCTATTGGATGCGCTGGGCCTATTGAGTATCTTTCTTTAGTTGAGAATGGGTGCACCTTGCAAGATATTTGGGATGCTGCAGAAAGGGCAAGCAAAGCCATTGGCATCAGATTTGAGCAACTAGTGTTGCCACCCTCTTTCTCTTCAGTTCCTGACGGTATGTAGCCACCCAATGTTTTCTTCTTAAAACTTAATAGTTTGCCATAAATATCCGTGTACTTGTCTTCGCTTACTTCCTCCTTATTTCCTCTCTTACAGTGAGCCTAGTGGCCAGCAATGCCATTCCAAAGGCTTCTAAGAAGAGAAAGGTGCCAACTCATTCAATATCACAGAGGGTCACAAAGAATGAGACTCGTGCCACTAAAGTCTCTCGGCGTCACAGTAACCTTTGCTGCTTAGCTGTACATTGACTGCATGTGACTTCGGCCTTGATGCATATAACTTATTCTTCTTTTCTTTCCTCTCTTTCAGATCCTCTAGACTCGGGTTCTTCATATGTCGGACCCTCGCAGGGGGTGGACCCCCTCAGAAACTGGGGAAGTGGGTAACACTGGTGATCCCCGGGATTTGGATGCATTAAATGATGATTACAATCCTTTGTCCGGGGATTCACCTACTTTTTCCGGTGGAGGAGACCCAGCAGGTAGTTTATCATGTAACTCCTGTTTCACTATTATTTTCCTCTTATAACTCCTTACTTGTGCTGCCCTCAGGACTTACTTCAGGAGATGGAGGGATAAATGCCCCTTCTGAGCCTCAGCCAATCGGAGGCATGGATGGGCCCTCAGGTAAGTGTCATCTCCAGACTACTCCTATATTTATTTCCTTCCGTCTGATATGTGATGTGATACTTTGCCCGCCCTTTCAGGCTTTGGTGGCGCGAACTCAACTGACACTATGGCAGAATTTAGAGCTCTTCTGAACCTCGACATGGATGCCCGTCTACCAGAGTATTTGGACCCTTCCCATAATAAAGGGTTTTTGGCTAGCTATGCCGAATCCTTCTTAGTTGAGATTAACACCGAAGGAGGACAGCAACCACCTGAGGGGGTGACCTTGACAAGTGACCCAGCACTCAGGGTTGGGGAGCCACCCCTTTCAAGTAGCCTATTGGAGAGCCAGACCACTCCGACTATTGGTAAATATCATTAAACTCCAAGTCTTCATTTGCAATTTTCTTCTTGATGCTTCTTCTTGCTTAGCCTCTTCTCGCGCTTTATGAAAATAGATCCTCCCACGACAGGGCCTACAGAGGTCCCGAGGGAGTTTAAAGAAGCGCCCCCTACTCGGGAGGCAGGTATGGAGGATGGGGAGATAAATATAGAGGCAACTACAGCCTCAGCTCCAGTTGATGCAGGCGACCTTCATCCTTCAACTGCTAGTCTCATTTCAGGAGGTGATGTTCCCTTCTTCTATAATTGTGGAAAACTTAGATGACTCTGCTTGTGTCAGCATCCTTATTTAGGAGGGCCTTTCTTACCATTTCCAGGTTGTGTTTCCACAGGAGCTATTGAACTAGCCCCAACAGTCGAGAGGGACACAAGTCAGCCCTTGCCCAGAGTGGTCGAGCATTCAGTAATGCAAATTTGTGGCTCAACAAATCCTTCCTTAGTCGAGGCAACTGGGGAGACTTCTCGACTTTTGATAGCTGGGCTAGAGGATGTGGGGACTTCCCCTCAAATCACGCAGTCGGCCTCTTCAAGCTCCTCTGGGAAAGAGTATAGCGAATCGGAAGGTAATTTTGCTTTCTTAAATTCTGAAGTTACTCAGACAACTTGTAAAAGTGAAATAACCTCTTCGTGTTGTTTACCTTCTTTTACTTTCAAAAGGGAGTGAAGAAGATTCTGCAAGAGCAGTTAGCTCGCAAACCAAAGAGGTGCAGAGTACATCTTGTGGCGGGCAGTCCACTGCTTCATCCTCTTGCGATAAAAGGGTGTCTAAAGCCTTAGGTAGTTTCCTTCTTGCTTAATGACATGCCCTTTTGTCATTTGCATGTAGCTAACATGTAATATTCTCTTCTAGATTCTGTTGACCCAACTGAGGCCTCTGGTTCTTCAGTGCCAAATCGCCCCAAGCCTGGAGGGGACAATCTAGAGACGGCGGCCACTTCTTCAGGTATATATAAATAGTGCCTTCTTTTTCTGGTTGGATTTCCTTTGGCCTTGCTTTTTAATAGCTAGGTTCATGTGTCTTAATTTCTTCATTTTTCTCTTGCTTTTCCTTTTATAGCTTTACCTGGGATCACTTCTTCAGAGAGAGCAGGGATCGAGACTACTTCAGCCCTTACTGATGATTTACCAGGACACAGGATTGAGTGGCCGGACGGCCCTCAAGGCACTCGCAGGGGGAGATTTGGTGTTCGAAGCCCTTGTTGGTACCGTTCGTGCCACACTACGGCAGGAGACACCCCCCTCCATTGAGGCCACTCGAGATGTTCTTGCAAGGAATACTCTGGCTTACCATTTAATGGGGCTGCCACGAGACCCTTGGATGACTACAGTTGATGAGGTTTGGGCTGAAGTATGCCACCTTCATGAGACCTCGGCATGGGAGGGCCATCGCTTAGAAATTGAGTTGCTCAAAGCAGAAATTTCCACACTGTCTGGCGAAGTTGACGAGTTAAAATGTCAGATCCAGGAGGTTCAGAGCCGCCAGGGGTCCTCTGCAGCGGCGGAGGTTGAGAATAGGAACAAAGCAATTGCGCTTCAAGGGACAGTGCAGTCCTTGTTGAGTAAAATTGAGGAGTTGCTGGCCACTGCGGAATTAAATGCGAAAGACAAGCAATTGGCCCAGGCTGAAGAAAGTGTTCTCACAGAGCGGTACCAGCGTGATCAGGATACCATCGCTATCAAGCGAAGTCGGATTGATGAGCTCATGAAGAAGAAACCTTATCATCTATGAGCTTATTCTTTGTACCATATCATTTTCTCATATTGTATTTCAGCATTCATCCTCTTTCAGTTATCTTGAAGGCTTGTTTTGGGCTCCAGTTTTGTGGGTGAATGATAAGAATTGTTCATGAATTGATAGAACTGAAAACCTTGTCCCATTTGTATATTACTCTTCACTATGACTCTTCAACTGCCTTTCTCTCTTATGTGTATGTGTGTGTGTGTGTGTGTGTGTGTGTGTGTGTGTGTGTGTATATATATATATATATTCTTTCTCTTTCTTTTTTTTTCTTTTTTATCTCACTTTACTAGGATTGGCGCCCTTTCGGGTTTTCACCAAAACTAGCCCCCTTTAGCTTTTTCCAGCATGCCCTTTCGGATTTTTATACTGAGGGGTTACTCATTTTTTCCTGAGTCGTCCTCTCGGGTTTTCACCTCAGTCGGGTTATGACCTTTTTGCCCTTGAGCAACTTGCGAACCAGCTGCACAAGTCCGTCGGGGCACCTCTATTTTAAGCCCCTCTTTTTTTTTCTTTTTCTTTTTGCAAAGAGGATCGCTTTTGACAGGAGAGTTACACTCTCAGGGTGTTAGTGGATGAGTTGTAGTCAACCAAGAAACTTGGAGGCCGAAGATTCAGGGACTTGATGCTAACCAATGAAATGGGAAAGCCAAAATTTGGAATTTGGGATTTAGGGGACTGACCAATGAGATTGGAAAGCCGAAGCTTGAAATTTTGGGATTTAGGGTGGCTGACCAATGAGATTGGAAAGTCGAAAACTTGGAATTTTGGATTTAGGGCGGCTGACCAATGAAATTGGAAAGTCGGAAATTTGGAATTTTGGATTTTGGGTGGCTAACCAATGAAATTGGAAAGCTGACACTTGAAATTTTGGATTTAGGGTGGCTAACCAATGAAATTAGAAAGCCGAAATTTGGAATTTTGGATTTAGGGTGGCTGACCAATGAAATTGGAAAGTCAGAAATTTGGGATTTTGGATTTAGGGTGGTTGACCAATGAAATTGGAAAGCCGAAACTTAGAATTTTGGATTTAGGGTGGCTGACCAATGAAATTGGAAAGCCGGAAACTTGAGATTTTGGATTTAGGGTGGCTGACCAATGAAATTGGAAAGCTGAAACTTGGAATTTTGGATTTTGGGTGGCTGATCAATGAAATTGGAAAGTTGAAACTTGGAATTTTGGATTTTGGGTGGCTGACCAATGAAATTGGAAAGTCGAAACTTGGAATTTTGGATTTAGGGTGGCTGACCAATGAAATTGGAACGTTGAAACTTGGATTTTGGATTTTGGGCGGCTGACCAATGAAATTGGAAAGCCGAAACTTGAAATTTGGATTTAGGGTGGCTGACCAATGAAATTGGAAAGCCGAAACTTGGGATTTTGGATTTTGGAATTTAGAATTTTGGGGCCGACCAACTATGTTGGCAAGTCGAAACTTGAAATTTGAGATTTAGCACGGTGGGACGTGAACGAGAACTGTTCATAGCAACCGTGACTATTAGGCTTTCTTGGGGGAAAAGCTCACTTATCTTTCCTTAGTCCCCTGCGGAGGAGGGCAATTCTTGCGTAGTTTGTTGCTGAAACTCATGCTCGGGAGCATAGTATAATTCAAGTGTTTTCCATTCAATGGTGGAAAGGGGTTCTCCCCTTTATGGTCGACGACCTTATAAGCGCCTCCTTCATAGACTTTGGAGACGATGTATGGCCCTCGCCAGTTTGGTTGTAACTTGCCACTGGACCTTCCAGCCATGACTTCTCTTTCTTTAATCATGACTAGATCGCCCTTTTTGAATGCTCTTTGTCTCACAAGCTTATCATAGGCTCGGGTCATTCGGGCTTGGTAAAGCTGCAGGTGTTTATAAGCTTCCAACCTTTTGCCTTGTAGATCGGAGATCTCTTCAAGTCTTCTCTGTATTTCGTCTTGTTCGTGGGCTTGGAGGCATGTATGCAAAGCTACCCTGTAGGAGGACATTTCAATCTCAATTGGGACCACGGCTTCCGCTCCATATACTAGAGAGAAGGGTGAGCAGCCAGTAGGAGTCTTATATATGGTCCGGTATGCCCAGAGAGCTTCATGACTTTTCTCTCCCCAGTCCTTTTTACTGCTGCCTACTATTTTGGCAAGCAACTTGCAAAGAGTCTTGTTGAATGCTTCAGTTAACCCGTTGGCTTGAGGGTTATATATGGTGGAAGTTCTCCAGTCTATATGGAACTTAGCTGCAAGTGCATATATTGTCCTGTTTTTGAATGGCGTGCCGTTGTCTGACATTATTTCAACTTGGCGTGCCAAACATGTATATAATATTATGTCTAACAAACTGTGCCACTGCTTCTCCGGTGACCTCTCGTAGGGGGACTGCTTCGGCCCAACGAGAAAAATAGTATGTTGCAGCCAATATAAACTTATGACCTTTAGAGGATGGAGTGAAAGGTCCGACAATGTCCATTCCCCATTCTGCAAATGGCCAAGTGGGGGCCGTTGGGTGTAGTGAGCCTGGCGGCTTTCTCGGGACTGGACCAAAGGCTTGGCATTGGTGGCATGTGCGGGCGTATCTATTGCAGTCCGCATACATTGTAGGCCAATAAAAGCCTTTATAGGGTGTTTGGTTGCTTATTTTTACCTCTTTTTTCTCTCAATTTTTAAAAAAAGAGGAAGAGATCTTATAACCCTGTTTGGTATGCCTCTCCTAATTTAGGGAGAGAATCTACTCCCCTGTAAACCTTCCTAAAAAAAAATAACACTAGACCAATTTTTTTTTTAAAACACTCACGACGCCTCGCTCTCTCCCACTCGCGACCCCCTCCCCTCCCCCGTGTCTCCCCTTCCCTCCCGCCGGCTGTCCCTCTCCCCTGCGCAGCTCCCTCCCCCCCCCTCCCCTCCCTCCGGTTCCCCCCTCCGGCGCCGGCTCCCCCCCTGCGCAGCCCCCTCCCCCTCCCTCCGGTTCCCCCCCCTCCGGCGCCGGCTCCCCCCCTGCGCAGCCCCCTCCCCCTCCCCCTCCCCCTCCCCCCCTTCGGCTCCGGCTTCCCCCTGCGCTGCCCCCTCCCCCTCCCTCCGGTTCCCCTCCTCCGGCTTCGGCTCCCCCCCCTGCGCAGGCCCAGGACGTGCTTCGCCCATCCCCTGCTGCCCCCACCGGCGGTAGCGCCCCCCCGTCGTCGTTCGCGCCGCCCCCCGTCGTCAAGCCTCCCAGCGACGATAGCTTCCCCCCCCGCCCCCTCTCCCCCCGGACTTCCCCCCCTCGTCGCTCCAGCGGTCCGCTAGCATGCCGGACATCCCCCTCACCAAGCCCCGCCGGCGGCGGAGCCTCAACGACCAGCTCTTTCCCGCCGAGGCCTCCATCCGCGAAGAGGAGGATGGCTATGAGCTCGAGGACGACACCCGTGGCGACGCGGTCCCCGCGGAGAGCGCCTCCCCGGCACCCCCTCCCCGGCCTCCGCCCCAGCCCGAGCGCGAGCCAGAGCCCAGCATCGTTCCGCAGCCCCCGCTCGTGACTCCTCCGGTGACGCCGGAGAAAGTGGCTGTGGAGCCTCCCATGCCGTCGCCCAAACAGATGAAGAAGCAGAAGCCATCAGCGCATCACCAATATGCAGCTTCCGAGATGGCCAAACAATTCTATGTAAATTTTAAAAATTATATCACTTTTACCAAACAGATGTTGTCAATTTCTATCAATTTTAAAATTTAAGTTAAAAATTAACATAACATAATTTTTGAGATAGAAAGAGTTCTAAAAAAAAAGTACTCCCAAACACCCTATTAAGCTTTATATTGATCTTTATTTTATCTCCGGCTTGATGACCACCGCAAAGTCCTGAGTGGACCTTGCGTATGATTATTTTAGCTTCCTTGGGTGAAAGGCAACGGAGGAGAACATATTTATCCTTTTTATGGACCAATCTATATAATTGGTCGCCTATTAGCTTATAGGATGTCGCCCTGCGCAGAAATTGAACCCTTTGAGCCCGGTTAGGAGGGAGACGTCCGTTCTTTATGTCGATAATGGGTTGACGCCAGTCATATTCTTCTTCTTGATTAGGAGGATCTTCTTCCAAGGTATTAACCTCGAAAATTGTAGGGTCAGCATCTTCGTCCAGGACACTTGGCATAATAAGCCTCCTGTGCCTGACAGTTATGTCCACTTCTCCCTCAGGGGGTAGCTTTATGGTAGAAGCTAACTTGGCTAAGGCGTCTGCTTGGGAATTTCTACTTCTGGGTACATGATTTATCTCAAAGAGAGAAAATCTCTCCTTCAAGCTCATAACGGCTGTGTGATAAGGTACTAATTCCTGCTTACGCACTTCATAGTCGCCCAAGACTTGCCATATGACGAGCTGCGAGTCGCCGTAGACTTTAATGCATTTGATCTTCATTTCTATGGCTAGTTGAAGCCCAACGATCAATGCCTCATATTCTGCTTCATTATTTGTCAATGACTTCATAAGGGCACAGGAATTGTGGAGAATCCCCCCTTGAGGAGTGACGAACACGATGCCGGCCCCCGAAGCGAGTGTGGTGACCCCGTTAGCCTATTTAATTGTTCGAGAGGCGCCATCAAAGTAGAGCTCCCAGCATGGCACATCAATGGCCAATGATTCTTCCGCTTTTTGCACTGGACTGCCCTCGGTCTGTTCTTCTATTCTCGATTGGGATAGAAGTGTTTCTTCATCGGGTAGTTCAATGTTAAGAGGAGAATCGGCCGGAATTGGGTGTGCTGTCAGAAACTCCACCATTCCTTGTCCTTTAATTGCCTTTTGGGGAACAAATGTTATATCAAACTCCATTAGGAGTAATGCCCATTTTTCCAGTCGACCCGCTAGGACGGGCTGTTTAAGAAGAAACTTGAGAGGGTCGTATTTTGAAATTAACTCCACCGGGTGGGACAAAAGGTAATGTCTTAGTTTCTGGACGGCGAACACCAATGCCAGACATACCTTCTCCATCGGAGTATAGCAGTGCTCGGGGCCCACTAGCTTTCTACTGAGGTAATATAACGGTTGCTCTTTACCTTCTTCATTTATTTGTGCGAGTAACGCCCCCAAGGAAGCGTCCATGGCAACACTATAGAGAATTAGAGGTTTTCCCTTGATCGGTGCTCCGAGCACTGGGGGAGTGAGGAGGTACTCCTTGATCCGCTCCAATGCTCCTTGACATTCTTGGTCCCATATAAATGGGGCACCCTTTTTCATCAGTTTCCCAAATGGTGCACATCTTCCAGAGAGGTTAGATATGAAACGCCTGATATAGGCTAACCTCCCCTGTAAAGATTGCAGTTCTATTATATTCTTGGGCGGCGGCAATTCCCGAATTGCTTTGATTTTGTCTGGATCAATTTCTATTCCCCGATACTTAACAATGAAGCCGATGAACTTGCCACTTGAGACGCCAAAAGCACACTTCATAGGATTCATCTTGAGCTTGTATTGGCGGAGTCTGTCAAAAACCCGCCGCAAGTCATCTAAGTGATCTTTGTGCTTGCGGGTTTTCACGACGAGGTCGTCAACATAGCACTCGACCAAGTCGTGAAGCATTTCATTGAAAATCTTAGTCATAGCCCTTTGATAGGTGGCTCCAGCATTTTTCAGGTCAAAGGGCATCCTTTTATAATTGAAAATCCCTTTGGGGGATCGGAATGCCGTATGGTCCTTATCTTTGACGGCCATTCGTATCTGATTGTAGCCCGAGGACCCGTCCATGAAGGACAGAGCTTCATATCCTTAAGAAGCTTGTCGACTTCAGCGTTTACTTTAAGTTCCAGCTCGTGACGCATGTGTCTCTGAGCTTGCTTAACAGGCTTAACTGTAGGGAGTATCACCAGCTCATGTTCTGCCACTGACGGCTCTAACCCGGGCATTTCTTTATAAGTCCAGGCAAAACAATCTTTATACTCCACTAGGAGTTATTTGTAAGCTTGTTTTTCCTGCTCAGGAAGGAGGGCACTAATGAAGATGGGTCGAGTTTCATTAGTGTCCCCGAGATCAAGCTCAATTAATTCATCAACAGTTGCTTGCCCACCATCTTCAAGTTCCCGTGGGGCAGGCTACAAATCTACGAAGCTTTCATCTTCTTCTGACTCAACGACATAAGCGTTGTAGTCACTTGAGTCATCGATTCCGGTGACTTGAGGTTGTACAGAGCTTTCAACAAGGTCATGCACTTGTTGCTTATTTGCAGATCGGGGACTCCGACAGAATAGTGAATCTTAAGGCTTGGTTCCCCACACGGGGCATTGCTCTTTGCTTCGCTTGCAGTAAACTTAGGCAGTGTAGATGCAGCTTCAATGAGGACTTTTTTATTGGAAGGCTTAGACTGATTCCAAGAATGCGGCTGCGAGGGAAAAATCCGATGCTGCTGGATAACTCCTTGTTGTATTAAGTCTTCAATACACCAAATTGCCCCCTTGCTCGGGCTTAAGAGCTTTGGCTTTCCGCTGGTGCACGCCTTCTTCTTTTCGCATGAGGACGCCAGCTTCTTTAATTTTTGCCTTAACTTGATGTAGACGGCAACAAAATTGCCCCCTTGTCCAGGCTTAGAGGCTTTGCCTTTCCACCGGTGTGCCAGCTTCAGAACGAAGCTCAGGCGTTGGCGTCTTTCATCTTTTCCACAGCTTAGTGCTTTTGACAAAGTATTGTTATGAGATCGGCTTGCCTTTGTCTAGCCATTTGTGTTATTTTGTCGACCCACCTTGCCAGACTTGGTACAATCGTAACAAATTTTCTTCCAGGGCGGCGACATTGCCCCCGGCTAGCAAGAACAATATATGAATTTTGTGGGCACTTAGTCTTCAACATGAAGCCTTCACTTGGACGTACCGAGCAGTGGTGGCCACGACTGGGGTGGCGTTGTCCCCTTTTAATAATTGCAACTTGGACATGTATTGTGTTGTCATTTGTCTTTTGACAGGGAGTTTCAACCTTGATGCCCCCAATGGCAGCAACCACGGCCAGAATGGCACCCCCTTGCTAGTAGGACCAACTTTAGATACATGTTGACATTTGACTTTTCAAAGGGACCGCTTAACCTTGATGCCCCCAGTAGCTTTAAGTTTGATGCCCCCGACGGCAGCTTCAACGGTGGGAATCTTTTGAACTTCTTGCAAGAGTGTGGAGGAGTCACAACCTTTGTCGAGGCAGGGCTATTCTTCGCAGACAAATGAAAGGCAGGAAAAGTCCCACCGGGCGTGCCAGTCTGTTTACACGCAGAATTTTCGGACATCTGTTTCATTGGATTAATATGTGGATATTTTGACATATTTGTTAATTCCGCGCTGTTTGGGTTTATCAGACGATTTAGGGTTTGTGTACTGGACTTTTCCCCACCGACCGAAGTTGGTGTTAATTTACATCGGTATAAGTCCGAACACCTTTGATTAACTGTCGAAGAACGCCTTTTGCCTCTATACGTTGTGACATAAATGATCTTGACGATCGCCCATTACGGGTACATACTCTTGCAAAAAAATTTGAAGACTTCATTTCTTGAACATAGATAATTAGGATTACAATCGGTTCTTCAGGATCTTCACATATGATCCCGATTGTGTAATCGGGTCTTCAGGATTACATCCGGTCGCAACCAGAGCCCTTGAATTTACTTCAGTCAACATTTGGATATTTGAATTTGCTTTCGTCCTGATCGGGTCGTTGTATTTACTTTTGTCCCCTGATCGGACGGTTGGACTTGAATTCCGTCAGGAGAATCGTTGGATCGCCAAGATGATCACTGTGAGTCCGTCGGAATTTCTCCGTCGTCATAATCACTCATTTTTTTATCGTGATCGGACCCTTAAGTTGGCTTGGTGTCCATAAAGGACATTCCCGTCTGAGGCGGGGTATATTTGTAATTTCCCCCCCATCAGGGTAGTTTTGCAGTTTTCTCAAACTTTGGGATGTTGTAATAGTCCCGTCACTTCTTCACTTCATGGGCATTCTTGTCATTTCTTAACATTTTCAGCATATGTTTGACATTTCTTGACTTCTTGGAGATAGTCTCATCATATCTTGACTTCTTAGGCATATCTGCCATTTCTTGACTTTTCGGGGTTTATTTGCTATTTCATCCATTTCTGAGTTTTCTGACATGATAGCTCTTGGCCATGAAAAAGATACTTGGATTTGAATGGTTAGCCATAAGTCGAATCCAGGAGAGCGCACACCGCTTCAAGGAAGGGGCGTGGTCTCGCTCCACCGAGTCGTGCAAACGGCGTAAACCAAAACGAAGATATTTTGGTAATTTTGAGACCCCATAAATAGGGGTATTTCTGCAACTTTTCCACAATCAGGGGTATTTCTGTAATTTTTTCTTCATGGGGGGAGATTTATGTAATTTTTCCGCTACTGGGGGCGTTTCTGTAATTTTTCCACGATCGGGGGTATTTCTGCTATTTTTTCGCCATCGGAGGTATTTCTGTAATTTTCTACCCACCAGAGGTATTTCTGTAATTTTCCACCCACCGGGGGTATTTCTGTAATTTTTGCCACCCGGGGTGTGTTTCTACAATTTTCAGTATTTCTGTAATATTTTTGTAAGGATTCAACATTTCTATAAAGTTTCAAGACCTCAACATTGCATAGTTTTCCTTGGCATTTCTGTAAAGCATATGGCATGGCATTTCTGCACAGCATTTCTTGTAATATTGTTGTTGAAACTTGTTGAATGTGTGCAATATGCAGAATAAAGCTTCAACATTGCAAAGTTTTCCTTGGCATTTCTGTAAAGCATACAACATGCATTTCTGTAATAATAAAGGTTCAACATTGCAAAGCTTTCCTTGTCATTTCTGTAAAGCATACAACATCAACATTTGTAATGTGTTGTTGATTTCTTCATTGTTAATTTCTGCAGCATGCAGTATGGCATTTGTGTAATGCGTCGTTGATTTCTGTATTGATACATTGATACAACATGGTATTTGTGTAATGTGCTGTTGAAACTTGTTGAATGTCTCACATCATTTCTTGTGTTGTTGTTGAAAGTTGTGTCTGTGGTCGTTGAAATTTGCTGCATTTCTATAGAAACTTGTTGCATTTGTTGTTGTTTGAAGCTTGGTGCATTTCTATGAATTTCTGTAATGCTGTTACAGCATTTCTGCAATGTTTCATGGCATGCAATGTTTCATGGCATTTGTCATTTCTGCAAAGTTTTCAGAACCTTATACCTGCAAAATTTCTGTCCATTCGATTTCCATTTGCAAACTCATTTCAGCCCATTTGATTTCTGTTTGTAAGCCCAGATTTCCATCCATTCGTAAGGTCATTTGATTTGACCCATTTGATTTCTATGCATAAGCCTATTTGATTTTCATGGCTTGCAAGAGGTGAGAGATCTCTTAGGCACACCATTCTCAAAGAAGGTGACCGGAACACCCCGGAGGGGCCTTTTTTTGTGGTGACCATACCACTTTCACATGCTAACATGGCAACTTCCCAAAAAAACAACTCCTTCCTCTGTTGCTTTCATGGGACTGTTGCCTCTTGCTGTAGCTTGGCCCTCCTGGGACTACAGTGCACAGCAGCTATGGTGACCACAAGTCTGCTGCTTGGGCCTACTCTTCAAAAAACTATGCTGTGCGCTGCTGCTTTCCTCAGTTTTCTGGGCCTCTGCTCCCGCACTTGCTGTTGTGTGTTTGTCTTCTTGCTTTTTTTTTCTCCCTTTGATTTCCCTCGAGTACATTCTGACTCTCCCTTTCCATCTACCGCACAAGCGTCATTCTCTATCTGCAGCACAGACATTCATCTAGTCCATTTTTTTTTACTTTCACATGAAAATTTGCAACCCAGTCATTTATGTAGTTGAGTCTGCCATTTATCTCATGTATGTAGTATTTTCACGTTTTCTGATTTTCACATGAAAATATGTAGCACATGCATTATATTGATTTTGGCATTTTCACATGAACCTTCCAAATCCACCGCACATGCACTTTCATTTTGTAACTTCTTCATAACATTAGGTGAGCAGTTTCTTAGGTTCACCACTTCCAAAAGAGGTGACTGGAACTCCCAAGAGAGGCCTTCTTTGTGGTGACCATACCACTTTTCATGCTAAAGTGACAACTTCCAAAATATTGTCTGCAGGACTGCTGCTGCCACTTAGATCATTTCAGGAGCTCTCCAAGCCTTCGACTTCTTCTCTTCTTACTTTTTTTTTTCTTGCGGTTGCTGTCTTCACTCCTTCTGTCCTCGAGCTTTGATCTCCACTTCTCTTTCCTTTCTAGCCATTCCCTCCTATTTATAGGAGGAGGAGAAGTGAACTCGGAAGTAGGTACCTCCAGGTTTATGCCCTTTCACCTCCCTTCCATCAGTTTTTTTTGGCTGTATGTGTGAGAGAGAGACAAAGGGGCGGAGGTTAGTACCTCCGGGTCTGCAGACCTGGGGGGCCCTCCTCCGGGTTCTCCTTTTTTACTGTTCCTTCTTCCCCTTTTTTTGAAGCCACCGCATAGAGAGAGGAAGGGAGAGGCCGGTGGGGCCCTCTCCCATGGACTGCACACCCGGAGGTAGGTGCCTCCGGGTTTGCAAACCCGGAGGTTCCACCTCCGGGTATTCTCTTCCCCTTTTTTTTGCTTGTTCCTCTTTTTATTATTGTGCAGCAGCAGAGATAGGAAGACCCGGAGGTCTGTCTTCTTCTTTCCTTGGTTTTGTTGTTGTACTTCTCTTCTACCTTTTCTTCCTTCTTTCTGTTTCTTTTTTCTGTTCAGACAATACCCGGAGGTGCTACCTCCGGGTCTTCTTCCCCTGCCTTGTTTCTCTTTTTTGTTGTTGTTATTTGCTATGTTCAAACTACAGCAAGGATGGGAAGACCTGGAGGTCTTACCTCCGGGTCTGCCTTCTTCTTTCCCCACTGACTTCTTTTTTTATTCTGTAGACAGCACAACAGAGAAGGGAGGGAGCAGGCCGGTGGGCCCTCTCCCATGGACTGCATACCCGGAAGTACCTTCCTCTTTTTTTCTTCCTTCCTTTTTTCCTTTTTTGTCCTTATTCTGTCTGCATCAAAACCGGAAGGTGGGCCTTTCATACCACAGCAGAACCCGGAGGTAGATACCTCCGGGTTTCTCCCTTTTTTTTCTGTCTTCCCTGTTCACACTGCAGCAGTGATAGAAGATTGGACTGCATACCCGGGGGTAGGCACTTCCGGGTCTGCAGAAGAGAGGAAGGCAAGGGGGCGGCCCTGGCCCTTAGCCCAGTCAACTTAAACAATTATAAAAGCCTCCCCTGCTGTCATTTTCCACCTTTTCTTGAAGCTTTCTGCTCCTCTCAGCAGAACAGTGCACCGGCGGTCTCTTTTCTTTTGGCTTTTGTTGACTTCTTGGACTCTACTGTTGTCCTTGTCTCTGGAGCGCGGGGATAGGCTTGTGGTCCCTTAGAAACATCTCCCGGACATTGAGGACTGTCATTTACTTGTTGCTGCGTAGGTGTGTGATTTCAACAAGTCCACCATGTGTTTGATGAAATGCCCGTGTGTTAAAACACATTAGTCTTTGCATGAAACTTCACCCAATGAGATGTCGAGGGTGTTTAAACTTCAATCCACTATAACGGCTGCGATTTGAATCGCTTGACGTCGGATTTTAGGGGAATTATTTTCAAGTGTTTGATGAAATTCCTGTACGAAAACACATGCAGTCCTCTTATATAACACATTGCCCGACATAATGCCAAGGGCATTTGGGCTTGACCCATGTGTGATGGTCTAAGTTCTAAACCTCTTCAAACGATCATGCGACTTTAATTTATTTACTTCATCTTGATTCTGAAATTAGTCAAAAATTTCTTTAATGAATATTGTGGGGTCCAACAATTATCTCAGTTTTTGTATGATAATATGCCATCCCTGCATGCTCGAGTGTAAATATCTATATTGCCCTTCCTTGAAAATTTTTCTAAGGCTAGATAATCTTTGATAAATAAATGTGGATCTAGTGTACTCGAGACTCGAGACATTTTCTGAGGGGGAGAGTTAGAGGAATTCCTGAGGTAGTGTTTTCTAAGAATTCTTCATCATATTCACCTAGTCCAATATTTTTCCAAAACAAAAAAAAAGGAAGAAGGATATATAAGAAGGGGGGGAAGGAGAGAAGGATAAAAAAAAGGAGAGAAGAATGAAACAAAAAAAGAGAAAAAGGAAAAAGAAAACAGAAAAGGAAGGAGAATTAAAAAAATATTTATGCAAAAGGGGATAGGCCGACCATTTCGGTCAATCGACGCCCCAAGTTCGGTCGACCGAAATCGGTCGAATCGGTTCGCCGAACTCTGTGACTGAACTTATTTTTAAAGGGGCTTTCACCCCATTTTTCTCATTCTTTCACACGCATTCACTCCCACAACCTCTCCCTCAACCCTAAACACCCAAAACTCCTCACTTCAAGCCCTAGCAACCCCTCCCTCTCATCTCCACACAAGATCGGGTTTGCTCGTCGTCTTTCGACAAAAAATCTGTGCGGCGGCGTGTGCGACCTCGAAGCCCTATTTCTGGACTCAAGTTTGTGGAGAATCATCTTCCAAGACCTCCGGTGTTGTCATACATCTCATTTTCATCCCAAGGGAAGAGGTGAGTTCCCCAACGGGATTCCATTTAGGGTTCTATTCCAATGGCGCCTAGAAGAAGCCTGCTTTTTCGAAACCCTCGGAAATCCACCCGGGGGGAGTCCAACTCCAGGAGAGATGAGGACCGGGTTCCTCAACCCCCGCAGGCACCCGCACTTGCGCCTGCACCTGCACCACGCCTGCGTCCAAGGCCGATCATCCCCGATTGGTAGATTTTGGTGAATTAGATGAAATATTGCCAAATTTGAGATTCACACTTGAAAGTCAAGATGGTTGGCTTGATTTCATGACTAGATATCCTTAATATTATCCTGGACTAGTCCAGTAGTTCTATGGAAATTTGTCTATGAGGAATGAACGCTTATACACTGTTGTGAAAGGGGTTGACATTGCCATAAATCCAGTAGTGTTTGAGAGCGCCCTAAGAGTTTCTTCTTGGGGCCATGATATGGTTAATATTCATGCTCCAGTTGAGGAGACATTTGTTCTTATGACCTGCATCCAGTACATTGATGGGGTTAGCAACTTGATTAAGTTGAATGCAAATTATTTTCCACCTCTTCAGCGCATTATCCATCATATGTTTACCACTCTTATTTATCCTAAGGGTGACAGTAGAAATGAAGTGACAGAGGTCCATAAGTTCCTCTTCTATTGTGTTTTGAATGGCATGCCAGTCAATATGAGACGTCTTATGACAGACTTGATTGGATCATGCTGTACTCAAAGAAGGCGATCCCTACCTTATGCATCACAACTTATCGGCGTCTTTACTTATGTTCGAGTCAGTTTGGCCGATGAGGTGACAATTCAAGTTAGGCAAGATGACATCTACAACAAACACAAACTCTTCACATCCTTTCATTATCATTTGGGTGTTGATGGAGAGTTATACAGAGATGTGGGAGTTTATGGTGAGGATTCAGAAAATGAGGAAGAAGAAGAGCCCCGCCGGCAGGAGGCTCAAGCACCAGTCCCACCTCCAATTCAGGCAGAGGAGCAGCCTCCTCCCCCACAGCAGATGGATCAGGAGATGCCACCGCAGTTTTACCATGGGGAATCATCTACTCAGGGCGCTGGACAGCCCTCTTGGGGGGATCTTGGGGGTTTTGATAGGCGCCTTACACGGATAGAGTCTAATGTGGATACCTTTGGGGGGCAAATCTTTCGCTTTGGGACTATTCTGGACACTATGACAGGCTGGATGGACAATTTCTCCCATGTCTTGGACAACCTTGCCAACCATATGGCCCATCTCACCAACAGTTATGAAGATTCTCGCCAGGCCTTCCATACTACTAACCGCTCCCTTATCAACATTCAACATCACCTGCAAGATCAAAACGCCCTCCTTCATTCCGTTAACCACCGTCTCGATGAAGAAGACGCTTCTGATGATGATGGCCAAAGGAATTCTGCTCCTCCTCCTTAGTGGCAGTCGTCTTTGGGTCCTTTAGTGTCTACTTTTGGTCCACCTTTTCTCATGTTCTCTTCCCCTCTTTTGATGATGCCAAAGGGGGAGAAGTATTCTTATATGTATGTTATGATTATGCATGCGTGCCAAGTGCTTGTCTGAGTGTGTGTCATTTGTTGCATCCGAACCACTTAGGAGGACAAACCATATGGCCCACTTAGTAGATTGTGATTTAACCACTTCTTCCCCTCTTTTGGTCCTTTTCTTCTACCCCCATTCTGTGTAAGCGTACACGCGTATTCCTTTTCGATCTTGTAATCTCATGCAAGCATACACGCGTAGTCCCACGATAATCCCCACATTGTATAATTGATCATCAAAAGAGGGGAAGAGGACATAAGAAAAACTGGACCAAAAGTAGACACTAAAGGACCCAAAGATAGCCACTAAGGAGGAGCAGAATTCCTTTGGCCATCATCATCAGAAGCGTCTTCTTCATCGATACGGTGGTTAATGGAATGAAGGAGGGCGTCTTGATCTTGCAGGTGATGTTGAATGTTGATAAGGGAGCTCGTTGTTGTGGAGGGGGAAGGATAAGACCAAAGGGGAGGCACACTGTTGGGAGGGTTTTGGAGCCTAGGAGTGTTGACAATGCAAGGCAAAGGCCACATGACATTTTTGGACTTAAGTGTTCTCCTCTTTGCATATATCTAAGCAATCAAAGCCATTGGATAATAGGGTGTTTGGGAGCACTTTTTTTAAAAAAATTATTTCTATCTGGAAAATTATACTATGTCCATTTTTAATTTAATTTTTAAAAGTGATAAAAACAGATATCTATTGTTTGGCAAAAATATCATAAATTTTAAATTTGATGTCGACCTGTTTGGTTCCTCTAAACCTCGTTGCCCTCGCGACTCCTTCGACCTCCAGAGGGCGCGGCAGATGCAAATACACTGCCCACGAGGGAGAGAAAGGAGTCGTCTGGTGCCGACAACATCGATCACTGACAGGGAGGCGAATAGCGGCACGATGGGTGAGGAGCAGGGGCCGCCGGGGAGGGGAGCGGCAGGGGAGGGGGGCCGGCCGCGGGGAGGGAGAACCGAGGCCGCCGGGGAGGGGAGCAGAGGGGGAGGGGGGCCGGCCACTGGGAAGGCCGCGGGGGAGGGGAGGGGAGCCGGGGCCGCCGGGGAGGGGAGCAGCGGGGGAGGGGGGCCGGCCGTGGGGGAGGAGGGGACGTCGGAGAGGGGGAGGGGCGCCGCCGGCCGCGTAGGGGAGGGGGGAAGCCGGCGGGAGGGAGAGGGAAGGGAGGGAGAGCCGGCAGGCGGGAGAGGGAAGGGGGAGACACGGGGGAGGGGAGGGGGGTCGCGAGTGGGAGGGAGGGGGAAGTTTCGAGGCGTTGTGTGTTTTAAAAAAAAAAGGTTTGGACTTATTTTTTTTTGAGGAAGATTTACACGGGATGAGATTCTCTCCCTAAAATTTAGGAGATGAATACCAAACGGGGTTAGAGGATCTCTTACTCTTTTTTTTAAATTTTAGAGAAAAAAAAGAAAAAAAATAGCAACCAAACACCCTATAAATGCTCTTCCAATGGTTTTTAGTTAATAGAGGTCTTTGTCATATGTTAGTTATTACTTATATATTATAATAGGGAATACCCCTGAAATCTTCAAGTATTACCCCTATACCCCTACCTTTATGAAATTTACTCCAATACCCCTCAAATCTAGTAACCAAAGTTGCCATGCTGTTAAGGTTACATTCCGCCAAATACTTGCCTAACGGTGGTAACGGCTGAGATGACACTTTTACCTCTCTCTCTGCTACTCCTCTCTTGCTGGCTACGTCGGCATTGTCACCTAGCTACTCCATACAACGAAAACAAAGCCCTTTTTGCTCCCCTTCTTGTTCGTCATTGTCTTATTCTTTTATGTGGTTCTGTTGTTGCTACTGTTGCCATCTGTGGTCGGCCAGCAGGGCGGTGTCGACGTCAGGGTACGACGACAGGGGCCCGTCCCAGCCGTTACAACCCTGGACGATGCCACCGCCCTAGAGTTAGGCCAACTAATCGATCATAGGGGTCCGACTAATCGTCTCCACCAGAGCCCCTCCTTTGTCCTCCTGGTGATGAAGCTCTAGCATCATGCAGGAGGCCCGCGCCAGTCTCCTCCACCTCCGAGCACAGTCTCCTCCTCGTCTTCTGCCTTTGAGCACAGTCTTCTCATCCTCCTCCACCTCCGAAAGTGGTGGCCACGATGATGGGGTCATATAGACCTTCGATCACTAATCCTGGAAGATCAACAAGCACACCGCCAATCTCTACTTGTCCAGGCAGGCCGCCTCGACGTCTCACCCTCCCACTCTTGCACTCGAGCCCTCCCTTGCTCTTGCTGCCATAGCCGCTTCCCCTCCTAGCGTGGAGATGCTGCCCCACCAGTTGGGGGTCTCGCAAAGTTGATCTCGATTGGCGGAGACAATTGGATTGGGGGGACATAATAGACCAGTGCTAACTAAGGGTAAGGGGTATGTTAGTCATTTGCCCCTCTGTTGACCCACCGAGGGTTAACAAAATTTTAAAATAGAGGGACTATTGGCAGTGTGGGCACGATGCATTTGTCATAAAGATTTGAGGGGTATTGGGATAATTCCATAAAGGTAGGGGTATATGGGTAATATTTAAAGGTTTAAAGGATATAGGGGTATTTTTCTCATTATAATAAGTAATCAGAAATGATGGTCACAAATGAGAAACATGTGCATTCCATTTCTAGTTCTAACAATTTATCATAATTTCAAAAGGTGGATCAAAGTTGTAATTGAGAAGGGATAGAGTTAATAGCTTGTTTCGGGGGATGGTCGTCTCGCGGGGAAGATGGTCGCCGACGCTCACATGCAGTGTGAGTCATTTTCCTGTCGTAGGAGGGGGATCGTGCCCAACCTGATTTGGTGTGACGCAGTTGAGGGGGGGTGGTTGGAAACTCGGGAAGGGGCAGGGGACCAAGGTGCTTTCGATGCCAGAGATGGGGTCACGTTCAGAAGTTGTCAACTTTGGGAACATGAGTATGTGGGGGTCCACCCGGTGTCATTTCTCCGGCAGTCCTTTGCGGATGTACTCCATAAGAAACCCCCCTCACGGCAGGGTGACGTTTGTAGTCGGGAGTGTATGGACGTAGGGCTGCTCCCTTTGGATTTTCTTTGTGACCGGACCGATTGGCTCCGGTGATGCCTATGGGTGGCTCCTATCGAGGGGATGGCTGATGCGGAGATAGTTAGAGGACTGCTAAATGTGAGAGCAAACAACAACAACCAGTGGGAGGTTTGGTAGGTTTCAAGGACCGGATTCCTGGCAGTTGGACGTCAGGAAGAGGAGGTGATGGCAGCGGCGGATGTTGGATTCATTGCGGTGGATGGCAGTCTTCTGCTTGTGAAACATTGGGAGGGGGGGAGGTGGTTGACGACGGCAGCGGCGACGTTACGGTTTCGCGGGATTGGAAGGGAGGAGGGAGAAGCACATGATCGGGCGTGATTTCAATATTCGAATTCCCCGTGAGATCTCAACTAGATCGAATCTGGGTTCTCGGGCCAGACCTGGATTGGGCAGGTGGCAGTATTCGCGGGCGGATCTGGATTCAGGTTGGCTGGGGTGGGCGAGCTGGTTCAGCCCTGCAACTTACCCACTTCGAACGAGTTGCGTTCGGGCGGGACTTCACCCCAACAATGTCGTCCCCTCCTCTCGACAGTTGTGGCCGGTCCTGTGGTAGGTAAGCAGGTTCGGTAGTCGTGATTCCGGTGGACGCGGTGCTCTCTGGCTGACATCCGGCTGATGTGATGCTTTCCGGCCAGTAGGTCGTGTCTGAGAGCAGCGGTACGTGTCTGGGATGCTCTGGTCACCTAGCATCCGCACAGTCGTCAAGTGAGGGGGATCTTGCGACGGCTCTGATGGCTCAGCTTCACTCTGGCAAGGGCGGAACCCTCCAGGCGGATTTGCGGATGGCGGAGATAGTGTCGGCGATGGAAGACGAGAACTCTGCTCTTTCTCTTCTGGTTGAGGAGGAGCAATTGCCTTCTCCGGCCTTTCAGGAGGGGCTTCAGCGGACGGCGGGAGGCGATGCTTAGTCTGGGGATGGTGCTGGCAGGTGAGCCTTCTAGGAGGAACGGCGGTGTGCGGAGTTGGGCCTGGCTACGGGGGCCAAGAGGTCTGAGCTGTTTGCCCAACAACCAACTGGACGACAGTCGCCCCCCAGGGCATCCAGACAGGAGATTGTAGTTTCTGAGAGGGTGGTTGGTGGCCAACAACCTACTTACCTGGCTCTGCCTCTCCCGCCCTTAGCCCTTAAGGACTTCCTTATGAAAGGCAGGGAGAAGCAGTTGGCGGACCTAGCATAGGGGAGCGGGGGAGAGGTTGTTGTCTAGGTAGCAGTGGCTTCTTCTTTTCCAACGAGCGTTGGCAGTGGCAGCAGAGCTATACTGGCTGATACGGTCGACGAGGCTTCCGCGGGCGACTCTCTGGCAGACTTGTCTTTGGTCTTAGTGCCTTCACAGGGGGTCTGTGCAGTAGCCTCTGCGCTCCCGGTTAGTCGTGCCGCGGGCAGAGGTGGTGCATGTGGAGATTTGTGTGCTTTTGAGCCTCGCACTTAAGGAGCAAATCAAGCGGAAAAAAGGAAGACGCCAAGGAAATTTTCTTTGAGGTCGAGAGGATTATGTCCGTTCAGGCGAGAGATGTGGTCGACTTGATTGGGGTATCCTCTGAAGGAGTCGATAAGAACGTTAAATGCGCTCAGCACTATTCAGAGAAGATGGCATGCGAAGTTGGCTAGGGAAGCCAAGATAGTGAAAGTGCTTCTCGAGGGGAGGTGCCCAGTGTATAGGACATGGTTAGGTTGATTATTTAGGGGTAGTTGAGGCCTGTCGAGAGGGTCGTGTGGATTTGGAGAGGGTAGAGTAGGGCTGTTTTCGGGTTTTGGGTGGTGGTGGTTTGTTGTATGTCTGCGTGGGTGTAAGGGGTTTTGTGTCACTCTTTGTTTTGCTCCCGGGGTAGAGGGTCGTTCTGCCGCCTTTTGTACATGAGAGATGTTGGTGGGAGCTCTCCCTCTATACCTGTAACTTCTTTCCTTTTCTTTTATATATTCAGTGATTCTATCTACTTTCAAAAAAATAATTTATCATAATTTCTGTTAATCCGTGGTTACCAGATGCACCTTCTGGTAACTGAATCTGAATTTTACAATCGGAATCCCTTGTCATGTGTTGGCTATTACTTATATATTGTAATAAGTAGTCGGAAATGATAATCACAAATGGGAAACGTGTACATTCCACTCCTGGTTCTAATAATTTATCACAGTTTCTGATCCTCATTCCAGTGGCTACCAGATGCACCTTTTGGTAACTGAATCTGATTTTTATTATTGGAATCAGAATTGGGTTATGTATGCAGCCGCCCTTGTTAAGATCATGGTTTGTCGTATAAGTGCGACTCACATCGATTCAGCCATATCGCATTGTATCAGGGCCAGACTGAGCCCTGATACAGTGCGACTCGGTGGGCTTTTCAGAGGCTCGGCTCAAGCTGTCTCGAGCCGTATCACAGCATCTTGGCCGTGCCTTTCGCAGTCCTGTCTCGGACTAAGTAGAACAGACTTGGACTGTATCGTTGTATCATACCTAACCAGTGCTGGTCCGAGTTGATACCGGTTGGCGATATGGCCACCCCTGGTTAAGTTACATATCCCACCCAGTCATTGTACAATGTTTCATATTTTAATAATTTGCTTGTTTTGTCTTATTGAATAATGGGAATAAGATAAAACTATTGTATAATTGATTTAAAATCCAACTGACAGCACAGGCTCTCCGATGCATAGATCAGGACAGCTAGCCACTCCACTCCATGCTGTCTACACTCAGCCTTTCCTCCCTCACTTCACTAAAATTGTTTCTTTGACACGTCCCCATCTATTCTGGTGTATCATAATCATAAATTCTAGATGTTATGACAATTGTATAATATTTCAAACTTATTTTGTAGCCTTCTGCTGAAGGCCCAGGCTTGCCACATTTGCTGTCGTACTAAATTCCTTTGAATGTTGGTTAAGATTGGAGGGCTGAACTCAAATCTCCACTAGAAATTTCCATAGTTTCTGTAAAGCTGTGGCTAGTGAATCTGAAAGCGGAGGTGGTAACAAGGGGGTGGTAGAAAAGGGAAAAGGTAGATGAAGCCAGCAAAGTTATCAAGAAGAACAATCAAGCAATTGGACAGTCTAAACTGGGAAAGAGTCTTAACTAGGGCTGTAAATGGTACTCTGACTTTCAGATTTCTGATCTGTTTTCGTTTTTTTGGAAATGGATATAGAAATATGGAAAAAGAATTCTTCTTTTTCCGATACTTGAGGGTTTCCAAAGTGGGACTTTTTGATAAGATATTGGATACGGAAGTGGAAACACTTATTTTTGTATCCGCCTTCTGACGTATTCTCTGTCAATATATTATTAGAATATATAATAAATACTAATTATATTTTTCCTGTTTCATGGGAACCAATGAATAAGACTTGAGACTTGATCCTTCAACTCCAAATCAATGGCTCAACCATCTATATTTTGGTTCTGGTGAGGAATTCTATTATTTTTGGATGCACGCATTAATGCGATTGATACCACAATGCACATGATAGTATATTGTATACATTAAAGCACCATAATGACAGGTGGCAAGGCACGTTCTGTAACTCGGAAGAACGAATACACGCGTAAAGGAAAAATGGTAATGGATACTTTTTCTATTCCCATTTCCCTTTTGTTTCTGCTTCTAAATTGGAGAAGGGGGTTTTTCTAGAACCGATTTGACAACAGAGGCTGACACTGATGAGGCTCCATCGTCTGCTTCAAAAAAGCAATAGATAGCTTTTCAGCTAGCAATGAAGCAGCGAACAAAAGGATTGACTTTGAATTGGCTTGCCGTTTGTTCCAAAGCTTTAGAATATGGTTACGACCTGGTCGGTGTTTATCAATAGGCCGATCCATCCTAGGGTATCCTCTCAACCCTTATCTGAAAGGTGTGATGGGGGAACTTCTTCGGAAGGAACTTCGTCCGAAAGAGTGAAAACTCTTTCTTGATGAGTTCACTAACGATGATGAGATCGAGGTTCTCGAGAGAACCATGATTCGGAGATGGCTTCAATCTTGGTTAGCTTGGGTTCATTGGTACCACACCGTGGCAATGGCACCGTACCCCATACCCCAAGATCTCTTTAAACTTCCGGTCGTAGAGACCAGAGAGGTCGGAGCCAGACGACTGGCTGCCTATAGTGACTCGGAGCTGGTTGGAAACATGCAGAAATGGAAAATGGAAGCGGAAAACACTTATTTCTATTTTTATGTCTATTATGGTCCTAGACTTCAGAGAATCAAGGAGGCTGTGAAGTAGGAGTGTAAACGGTACTCCGAATTTTTGCCTGATTAAGAAAATTTCAAGTGAAACTTGAAATCTTAAATTATATCTTCCGTCTGTGGTATATATTATTATAGGGGCCCAAACTTTCTGATAAAAAGTCGCAAGTTGAAATGGTACGAAAGGGCATGGTTCTTTATCCCACTTGGGCCACCTCCTATAATAGTTTGATGTAATACATCATAAAAGTAGTATATTTTATCTCCAATTTATGGGGAACAAGGGGCTGTCCCATGGCAATGTGAGAGTGAGAATGCTGTTAGCTTGGCAGGGAGATCATGTTATGAGCTATGACCTTATGGATGTGGACCACAGGGAGATCGTGTTAGCTTGGCACTTAGTCTATTTGTTTTACTATATTGTTTTAGGCCTCTGCCACAGTGGCAGAGACAGTTCACAGAAAACCTGTAATACCCAGGCCACCCAAGTTTGAACGTGGGTGGTTCCTTTCTGTAGAAGATGAACCCATGTACAGGCGGATCTGGTCCTATTTGAGTCTAGTTTGTGTCTGGGTCAAGAGTTTGGGTCGCTGGTTCATTATCGGACCCACTAAGATCGATCCCTTTAACTTAAAACACTTTACTCTTAATACCCCTGATTAGGATCATTGTAACAAGGGTTTTCTTGTCTTGTACTAATTAGGGCATCTAATAAGACACCTAGGGAGGTGTGCGGCCAGGAGCATTAGCCACCACCTCTCCTATTTGCCCTCTCTCCCTCTCTTCCATCTCCTTCTCTGCTTTCTAACCTTCTTCC
This sequence comes from Amorphophallus konjac, assembly GCA_022559845.1. Lineage (NCBI taxonomy): Eukaryota > Viridiplantae > Streptophyta > Magnoliopsida > Alismatales > Araceae > Amorphophallus > Amorphophallus konjac. The sequence goes on along the minus strand of JAHNEJ010002625.1, from coordinate 63,177 downwards.
TTTCTCCCAGCACCATGTAATCAAAGATTATATCATGGTATCAGAAGAACGGTCTGGGGCCTGTCTAGGGCCCATCGGTGCAGCAAGTTGCTGATGTGGAGCAGCCGAGCAGTGCTCCTCCCTGTCCAGTTCTGTGCGCAGCATCCTTAAGCCTACTTTGATAACGGAATAAAGATCGGTTAGGGTAAGTTTTTCTGCCTACCGTCCTTATTCTAGTTTGGTAGCAAGGTTACCCTAACCAGGGTCGGTTAGGGTTAAGACTCTTAACCCGGGGTTAACTCATTCCACTCGCTCACGGGAATACCCTGCCCGACCTTGGTGAGGATAAGTTATGAAACCAATAATTACTCCAACCCAAGGATAAGCTAACCCGGGCCCACTCCGGTTAACATATCCTAACCTGTTATCAGAGTGGCCCTTAGGGTTTTGTTGACCTTAAAGTGTGAGGGTCTGTGTGCATGAAGAAGTGTGAGGCAGTAGAGGTATCCGCAGCCTCCTTTGTATCCTGTCCGATTGCAGACTCTGTCCAGAACAGGAGGTATCCTGTTCTGTCCAGCACATGCAGCTGAGAGCAGCTGCTTTGTGTAGAACAGATCTCCAAGGTCTTCCCAGCTGTGAACCCCAGGGTACCTGTTCGAATGAAGATTCTAACTAAAACAAGAGGTATCCTGTTCTGTCCAGCACAGGCAGTCGATCTGTTCAGAACAGATCTGATTGTGGTATCAAATCAGATTGTGTGGTAGATAATCCGGCCTTGGCCCTTATTTGTCTTTGTCCGGTTCTGTCCGGAACAGGGAATTGACAAGTCCATCTTCCATTGTGAAGCCCAAGGCAGATTCTAGTTCTCTCTTGTTGTTTCTGTCCTGTTCTGTACAGAACAGAGGCATAGGGTCAACAGTCCCCCATTGAGCAAGAGCTCACACCGTGCAAGGGGGAGTCAACTCTCCTTGTTTCCACTGGGGGCATTTGCCTTCCAATGGCGCGGCTGACACAATCAATGTGCCCCAAGCCAGCAGAAAATTCTCACATCACCATGGGTAGTGAGAACATCTCTCTTCAAATCACTCCGATGAAGTCGATGGAGCATAATTATATGATGTCGTCTATGGCAGCAGAAATTTACAACGCTGGTCATGGCAAAAGTTGGTATATCAATGGCATTTTTTCCCCTGAAAGTATATCAATGGCAAAATTAAGAAGCCAAGTCTTGACGATCCTGGGTATGGCCATTGGCACCTGAAAAACAGCATCGTTATGTCCTGGATTTGGAATTCAGTTGGATTTGAGATTCAACCAATCATCCTATGACGTAAGACTGCAAGAGAGATGTGGACACTCCTTGCAGAGAGGTTTGGACAAAAACAAGATGTTGACTGGGTATATCAATTGACAAATGAGATACATGATTTGAAATAGGGAAGTTTATCTGTAACGAGTTTGGCACCCTTGGAAGCAAGTGGGATTGTGGGAAGAACTTGACTACTATGCCATTGATGACGGGTTATGTGTAGAGGATTAGAAGAAGCATCTACATTATGTTCAGAGAACTCGAGTGTTCAAATTCATGGCTGGTCTTAACCCAAACTCTAAGGGGACAGATCCTGAGCATTGCCTTTTTTCCTTCTTCGGAACAGGTGTACTTCAAGGTCCTGAATGAAGAAAGTCGCCGGAGGGCCATGCATGATACTGCAAGATCACCGCATAGTCCCGGGGTTGGGGAATTTCAGCCCTGGTAGGTGCTAGACAAAGAAATGGGAAAGAAACAATTAGTCAGCATAAGACAGAATGAAGATAGGTCGGGTTTGCAGTCATTTTGGTCATGAAAATCATGTTGTTGATGATTGTGGGACCTACACCTTGTAAAGTGGAAAGAAGGGATAGAAAGCAAAGGGCAAGACAGTCACATCTTACCAAGTAGGAGGTCAACCAGCCAAGGATGGTAGTTTCGGTTTCGACCCAAAATCAAATAAAATACTATTTTTTTTGCAGGAGAGTTGACGTCTGGTTTCGCCCGGTTGGTTTCGGATTGTCCAGGGCCAAAATAGATACATTTTGACCGAAACGTATCAGTTTTGGCCGAAACTGTCATCCATGCAGCGAGCTATCCTCCTTGATTGGGGATCAGCTAGTTTTTGAGTTCTGCTCTTCTAGGCATGTCCTCACAGGATATTGCAAAGCTCCAGAGGCTCCTTTCATGGCTTAGCACCAGTTCCTTTGTATCCTCTCCTATTTGTCCTCCATCAGGTATAGCAAGTGTTACACTAAGCACCACTTCTGCTCCCCAGGTTCATTCTCCCTGGGTCATATACTCCTGTGCAACAGACTATATGACTGATATTTCTACACTGTTTTCTTCTTATTTTACGGTCTCCGGCCAAGATAAAGTGACTGTTGCAGATGGTTCTAAAGCCACTATTGTAAACCGTGGTGATATTAAATTGGATAGTCACCTTATCTTGCCTTTTGAATCTCTTGCCTATAAGCAGCATCATCAAGCGCTTAAACTATTCAGTAACCTTTTTTTTCTGACCATTGTGTTTTCTACGACTTGAGAACAAGGCAAAATATTGGGACTGAATGTGAAGTAGGAGGCATTTACTTCGTCGAGTTTGGAAAGTGTACAACTCTTAGCTCAAATGCAAGTAGAGTTGTGAACCATAAAATAAAGGAGATTCAACTATTGCACTCCCGCCCTGGTCATCTTTCATTTCGATCATTGAGAGGCTTGTTTCTCACTCTGTTTGGTCAAGTGACCGTATAGTCACTTAGTTGTCATGTTTGTCTGTCATCAAAACAATGTCGTACTCAATTTTTAATTTAAATGAATAAAAGTAACGCTTCCTTTAAGCTTCTTCATTCTGATGTTGGGGACCATATCTTGTTCCTTCTCTGGATGGCTTTTGATATTTTTGAGCTTTATTGATGACTATACCCATTGTATATGAATTTATTTGTTTAAATCAAGAGATGAAGCCCCAAGGGTGATTGAAGTTTTCTATAAAATGATAGAGAATCAGTTTGAGAAAAAGATAAAGGTGTTTCGATTTGATAATGCAAAAGAGTTCTTTGCAAAAAAAAAGGAATTTTTTCCTTGAGTAGGAAAGAATTATCTATGAATCCTCATGTGCCTACATTCCTCGACAAAATGAGGTGGCTAAAAGGAAAAATAGACACTTGTTGGATACTACAAGGGCTCTCATGTTTCAACATGATCTTCCCCAAAGATTCTGGGGTGAGGCGGTCTATACTGCAGCGTATGTTATCAACAGAATGCCATCCATAATGATTGGATTCAGTGCCCCCATTTCCCTTTTGTACCCTGGCCTTCCTTTGTTCCCTCTTCCTCCTAAAGTCTTTGGCTGTCCATGCTTCATTCATTGTCTTCGGCCAGGATCTATTAAGCTTGACCTCCGTGCTATAGAGGGTGTGTTTCTGGGATACTGTCCAACTCAAAAGGGGTACAAGTGTTTTGACTCCAAGATAGGCCAGTAGTATGAAATCAAGGATGTCACCTTCGGTGAGTCCAAATCTTCTTTCTCCCCCAAGATTTCCTTCTCAGGGGGAGCATTGTTCCATTCCACATACTTTTGAGTTGTTTTTTAGAATGCCTCCTCTTTTCTTGTGTCAGGAATTGTTTGATCAAAATGATTCCACATGAGAATCATCGCTTGAAATTGGGGATCATCCTACTACTAACCCAGCACAAGAGTTGATCACCTACTGCAGACGATGGAGAAGGGTGGAGGACCACCTTTGGAATGCCCTTCTCATGAAATTGCTTAACCCTCAGGTAATCAATCCATTGTCTCCCCTGACCTTGATTTACCCATTTCTTTTCACAAAGGTGTTGGATAGTGTCCAAAACACCCCATCTCACAGTTACTCTAAATTGTCTCTTTATCATGCCCTTGTCACTGCATTATCTATTATTTCTGTGCCTGTCTTTTACAGATGCTGCAAGGGATCCTGTAGATGCGAGATGAACCTTTTTTTTGGTGTCCCCAAGAGGTATTGTCCCCGTCACGTCGGAGGGCGGCTAGGGTTTTGTCCTTGTAAAAGGGCCCTCTTGGGTTAAGAGGTGAAGACCTTCTTTATAAGCACTCGGTTGCTTTCTCAACATCCGATGTGGGATTAATCTTGTGACCCTAGGTCCACTACACAAGCCCCCCCTTGAGAAGGCAAGCGAGTGCAAGCTCATGATTCCCACAGACGGCGTCACTTTGTAGATGCGAGATGAACCTTTTTTTTGGTGCCTCCAAGATGTATTGTCCCCGCCAAGTCAGAGGGCGGCTAGGGTTTTGTCCTTGTAAAAGTGTCCTCTTGGGTTAAGAGGTGAAGACCTTCTTTATAAGCACTCGGTTACTTTCTCAACATCCGATGTGAGATAATCTTGTGACCCTAGGTCCACTACAGATCCAAAATGGCTGTGTGCAATGGATGAGGAGATGAGAGCATTGGAAATGAATCAGACCTGAGAACTCGTTGATCCACCACAAGGGAAGAAGTTGGTTGGCGCCAAGTGGGTATTTACCATCAAGTGGAAGCCAGATGGATCCGTTGATTGATAAAAAGCAGGGCTGGTGGCCAAAAGATTTACCTTAGACTTATAGGGTGGATTATAAGGGAACCTTCGCTCCTGTGGTAAAATTGTAATCAGTTCGAGTTATTGTCTCACTTGCTGCCCAGTACTCTTGGAAATTATTCTAGTTGGATATGAAAAATGTCTTTCAGAATGGTGACCTTCAAGAAGAAGTTTACATGCAACCCCCTCCTGGCTATTCTACAGGTGGCAAAGTGTGCGGGTTATACAAGGCCCTGTATGGTCTCAAACAGTCACCTAGGGCTTGGTTTGACAGGTTACGGTTTGCTATGATTCACTTTGGCTACACGCAAAGCAACACAAACCACACTCTGTTTGTCAAATGGAAAGCTAGCAAGGTGGCCATCCTTCATGTCTATGTTGGTGATATGGTCATTACAGGAGATCACGAAGAAGAAATCAGACAGCCGAAAAGGGCTCTAGCCAAAGAATTTGAAATTAAAGACTTGGGACTTCTTCAACACTTTCTCAGACTTGAGGTTGCTCACTCCAATGAGAACATTTATGTGCGTCAAAGAAAATATCCCCTAGATGTGCTGATTGAGATTGGGAAGTTGGGTTGTAAACCTGCAGCAACTTCAATTGAGACAAATCATGGTCTGTTTGCCCAGGCAAATGAACTACTCTCTGAAATTGACAAAGGAAGGTATCAACAGCTTGTTAGCCAAGTGTTGTACTTGACACTTCGTCTGGATATCACATATGTTGTGAGTGTTAGGGTCAATTCATGCATGCACCAGGATCATATCACATGCAAGTGGTGGACCATATTCTTTGTTATGTGAAGACATGTTTAGGGAGAGGACTTTTGTTTATCTAGTTTGTTAGTTTGCAAGTTGACGGGTATGCAGATGTTGACTGGGTAGGTTCTTAGGATGATAGACGTTCCACTATAGGATATTGTGTCTTTTTTGGCAACAATTTGGTGCCTTGGCACAGCAAAAAACAATCAATATGTGCTTGTTCCAGCATTGAGGCAGAATTCTGCTGTATGCTGAGTTATTGTGGCTGAAACTTCTATTACAGGATCTTGGTCTATCTATTACACTTCCCCGAGGCTTTATTGTGATAATAATGCTGCCGTCAGCATTGCCAACAATCCTGTGCAACATGGCAGAACGAAGCACATCGAGATTGATCGCCATTTCTTCCGGTAAAAATTGGATTATGGAGAACTTTGTCTACCCTACATTCGATCCGGTGATCAGCTAGCTGATGTATTTGCCAAAAGAGTTAAGACGGGAGGCACTCAATTCTATCCTAGGCAAGTTGTGCATGAAGGATATTTATGCTTGGCTTGACGGAGAGTGTAGAAGATGAACCCATGTACAGGCTGATCTGGCCCTATTTGACTCTAGATTGGGTCTGGGTCAAGATTCTGGGTTGCTGGTTCATTACCGGACCCACTAAGATGGATCCATTTAAATTAAAATGCTTTTACTCTTAATACCCTGATTAGTGTCATTGTAACAAGGGTATTTCTTGTCTTGTACTAATTGGGGTATCAAATAAACACCTAGGGAGGTATGCGGCCAAGAGCATTAGCCGCCACCTTTCCTATTCGCCCCTCTCTCTCTCTCTCTCTCTCTCTCTCTCTCTCTCTCTTCCATCTCCTTCCTCTGCTCTCTCACCCTCTTCCTTTCTCCCAGCACTATGTAATCAAAGATTGTGTCATTTTCTAACACTACGTCAATACCAACTGGGCTAGTGATGATGTCTTGGGACATTTTCATCATTTTCTTGTGTAAGGATGTATGCATTTTGTCTTCCTTGCTTTCCTAATCGGAGATACACTTTCTTGGTGTGTTTTATGTAAAGATTTTTTCTTTTCTTTGGGTGATCATTTTGTTGGCGGAGCCTTTTGCGGTGGGGGTCTCAGACACATATTGAGGGCTTCTTTTGGGGCGTCAGGCCTTTTTTTCACTTTTCTCTTGTACTTACTCTTTTTTATTTTTAATAGAATTTGTGGTACTACCCACTTTCCCAACGACAACAAAAAAATGTATGCATCTTTTTTTTGTTTACTAGGAGACTTTAGTCTTTTGCTTAATTAGTGTTTTTAAAACAATTTTGAAATTATTGTGATCCTTATAATTATAAATAAGGATGAGATCCCCTGATCAGGGTTGATTGATGAAAGAATGTTTCTTGTGGGTGTAACCCCTTCTATTCAGAGCTACAGTGTGAGTTCAACTAAGTCCATGGTGCAATGCCACATCTGGTGTGATACTGTTGAGGAACAGGGCTGTGCTTATTGCTCTCAGGTTAACTCTTTCTTCTTTGTCTTGTTTGTTGACTTTATATTCTTTTTTTCCATCATTCATTCACTTTCTTTGTTGCCTCCGATAAACATCCTCTTCTGGTGTCGTGTGCATCACTAAAACTCCAACATCATCATCCCTGTTGTTGTCATCTTTCCCATGGTCACCATCATCCTTCACTTCATTCAGCCTGTTACTCTCACATCCCCAACCACCACTAGCATCAGGGCTCTTTTTTCCACCATCAGAATCACCAAGGGGTGGAAAAAAAAAGAACGGTCAGATTCCATCTCAGGCTCTAACACAGCCTGAAGCAACCTGTCACCATTGGATTACCAATTCACTGGTCTTGAATCTTGATTGCTGGAAAGTGAGTTGAGGCTGTATTATTTAATCAGTTGAGGGGGCATGAAAGGTGGTTCCCTGGTCTCTATTACTCCAGTGGTACGGCCGTCTATGCCAACAATATAGGGCTTGACATTGTGTGTCAAGACCGTAGCTCCTGGTGCAGAAATATATCAATTCTTTGTAGCTCCTTGTGCCGAAATATATCAATTCTTTCTTCACAAGAAAAGAAAGGCAATTTGTTTCTCTTTCTGCACCAATTTGTTAACTGACTTGTATTTCATCGTCTAACAGGCACCTTTTCTTCAGGCTGGGTTTGGTATTAGATGATTTTCAGACAGGATTTTTGCTTGTTCACATTCCAAAAATTTAGGGTTGGAATGTTTTTTTTGTTGGAAAGGTCAAACTTAGACCTCTCACCGTTCTAATTTTGTTATCTTTCTCAGAACTCCACCTTCTAAAAATTCTCTTTCTCAGGAACTGCATTATTGTCATTTCCTGCTCTCTGCTTTTTCCACTACCTGCATTTGATGAGAGTTAAGATTGACATTGCCAAGTGTGTGGGTTTTATATGGTTTCTTTTCAAAGTTCTTATGGGGAGTAAACAGTATGAGATAGAGTACAAGGCAAGATCTTTCTGTTCAGCTTAGATCCCAGCGACAAACTCAGCCTTTAGATTAAGATCTATAGTCTTTGACATGTCCTTGTATTTCCACAAACTGTGGACAAGTGTTTGTGGAATTCATTTATTGCTTTGACCTAGAAACTTCTCCAACATAAATATGGTGTGGTAGATTGGAAATGTTCTGCTGGATTAGCAGTGAAGTGGATATGAGATGGATCACCAGATGTTCATCAACATTGAGTTGTTCGGTATGGCTGTTTATTGACTGGCTCCCATAATTAGGCCTGTTGTTTTAATTATTATTTCAATTACCAATTGTTACCTTGTGATATTTTGATGCCAGCTTGGCACCTTGTCCCACACTTAGGGGCATGGGAGCTAGTCAACGATGGGATTGAATGGAGGATGCTTAGCTTATAATTGATTGGTTGGGTATTTCCTAACCACTCCAGTCCATAAGTTTCTGCCAAGCCCAGTAACCCTTTTAGTGGGCATATGCTTCTCCTTTACCATAAACTTTCATGTTGAACTACATGGCAGATGGTCAAACAAATTCTTGAGTAGCCACTGTCACCTGAACATTTAAACATACCGACAACCCCTGCCTTGCACATGGTCAGTTAAATATGGTATGACTATCATACGATAAAAATGTCTGTGGGTAAAATTTGGCTTAAATGTTGAATGAGATAGTCAAAAATTAGTCTAATAACAGAAAGGCATAACAAATTACAGATTGGTTTTTCTTGCCAAAATTTAGAAAATTTGAAATAAAAATCTATATAAAAATAATAAATAGAATTAGTTGGATTGTGAGTTTATGTCAATCAGCCTTTGATCATGATCATATAACAGATGACATGATAATTAAGTAATTACACTTATTTTTATTCAATAATATGGCGTATCAAACAGAGTATTAAACATTTTTATCTTGTGCAGGAATAAGACTCTACAACTCAAATAAACGAGTATTATTACTAATTCTTTCATTTTGGTATGGCATGTAAGTTTTATTAGAAATTTATGTGTATGTGTATTACCCGTTCTTTCCGAGCCTCTAAATTTTTAGAAGCTTTTGAGTGGTAGGGATATGTTAAACTTCCAGTGCTATATGTTTATTCTGGATTTCTTTTGGGAAGATGTTAATGGTTTCCAAACGAGAGCAGCCATATGTACAATCAGTAGATGCTGCTTTCTTTGGTCACAGAAAAGGAAGTAAAAAATATTTGCCGTGCTATTCACATGGTTAGGATTGCAAATAGAGAAGGATTTATCCTGTCCACATCAGAATCTGCATCTGCTTTAGTCAATTTAAATATGCATTTCGTATCTGATGATGACCATATTCTGATTCATTCACTTGTTCAAATTTCCTATAAATATGCATATACATACATTATTGCTCTTTTTACATCTCCGTTCACCAGCTGTATGTATAAACTAATTTTGAGATGGTAATGGACTAAGTAACACAGTTCCATTCAATTCGTTTTAGAAGTCCTTGATGGATCAAGTTTTAATATTTCCCTTGTTCTGATGTAAGATGTGTATTTTGAATTCTCTTTTTGCTTTTGACTTGTGACAAGTACGTGCTAGACAATGGCTGTTTTTATTGAGCTTGGCAGTTTTATTCTTGACAATCTTTTAGTAAGTTCTTTGCTTCCTGTGTACAGCGCCTGCTTCCTCTTTTTCTTTTCTTCTGTTCTCTGAATTTGTGCCCTCAAGAGTTCACGCTGTATGTTTGATCCCTCTTCTGAGTAATGCTAGCTCTGCCGAAACATATAATTTGATGCGATGTGCCTGCAAACATTTCTTTGGTGTTCCCCCCCATCATTGCCTGTGTATCCTCAGAGCCTGTTATACTTCACCTTGTTCTTCCCTTTTTGTTTGCTAGATAAACTATTTCTTGGTCAATTTGTTTCTTTTTTTTCTGTTTCTTCGTTTTTTCATCGATTCCAATCCCATGATTGTGCTTGCACCTAAACAACAATCTACTTAGTGCTGGCTATTTACTGGGGTTTCTTATCACGAATTGGGATGTAGTTTCTTGTTTCTCATTTAGGTACTCCCTCTCTTAAGAGTTTACATGTCCTTGACGAGCAGATCTGCAGTTTCTGAATTCTGATTATGTATTGGGATGTTGTTTCTTGCTTCTTGTTTAGTTACTCCTTTTCTGTAGATGTCCTTAACGTGCAGATCTTTCAGGGTGTCCGAAACTGTCATTTTGCCGGTCTCTCAAAGAAAATTCTGGAATCAGGACAAAGTTTTCTTCAAATAATTTGTTTCCTGGGACATTTTTTTTAAAGTTTCTGTTAAGTAATGAACCATGTAGTCGTGAAGATGAACCATCGAAGCTGCAGACAGCGATCATTTTGGAGCAGCAGCAGTTAATTTCCTTAGCTTTGCCCAAATTTTCTAGTCTCTATTTATCGCAACATATCCTCCAACATTCATTATTTTTGTATCTCATGGTATTCATTGATGTTCAATTCGATGTATATTGCCTATTATAGTGATACTTGGATTTTTTTTAATCTCACACTTTATTTCTTAATTTACTGGCTCCCGTGTTTGGGGGGGGGGGGGGGGTTGGACCCTCTGAAGTTGTGAAGTTGCATGATTTCATCTGCACTTCAGCACTTGAGGGGGGGTTATGGGTTGAAATGCCGGGAAGCAAATTTTGCCGAGTCTGCTTTCAGCTCGTCTCTTCAGTTGATCTTCCGCCTACGACCAACTTCTAGTCGCAGAACATTATTCCGGCCCTGAATTGTTCTCCGGCAGGCAGCTATGCTCGGTATCCAGAAGGAAGAACAGAAATTGAGCATTTCCTTGATTGCAAATGCATTTTTAGCCCAACTTCTCGGCTACTATTGGGGGAAACCAGTCTTCATCCTGATATAGCCAGCATGAAACGGTTGTTCTGAACATTCTCACAGTATGTTTCTATAAATTTTAAAGTTGTCATGCTCCCCTAAAAAATTGATTTTGTATATGCTGCTGCATCGAAGTGTCAATGGGCCAGCCTATCCGGAAGCTTCAAAAGCCTCAACTTGGTGTATAAAGGACCTGGGCCAGTTGAAAGGGCAGGAAATTAATTTTAGCAGCGTGGCCCAGAGATTTTGCGGTCGGGGGGGCTCATGCTTGATTAGCCTGTAAATTTGTCGCTTGCGCTTTGTGTATCTTATTAAGATTAAGATGAGAATGACTTGCCGCGGTAAAGTTTTACTAATCTATTTCTGATTGATCCACGTAGGGGATGTCATGCGTCCTCAATGTGTTAATTCCACGTAATTCGCTACGTGTTGCACGTGGATTAGTGCATTCATGTGAAACCACAAGTGAAGTGACAAATGTTTTACATTAGTGAAACATGGTTCGAATGAGTGAAAAATAATCCATAAATTTGTAGTAGTGAAAATAGTACATAAGAGAAAAATATCATATTAAATTAGTTTTCACTCATATGGCTTATTTTTTATTACTGAGTTATTTTTCACCGACTGCATTAGGTTACGTATGGAATGGTTTGATTTGTGTGAACTCGGTGCCTTGAAGTCGCGCACTGTCCTTCCAGCGACGTTGATCAACTAGAAACATATTTGCAAGTGTATTTCACACTAATTGTGCAGTAAGTCATTCTCTTATATATATATATATGTGTGTGTGTGTGTTTAACTACTTGGGCCTTTCCTATTCGAGTTTCCGGTGCCTCGTACACAAACTTCTCTCTCTCTCTCTCTCTCTCTCTCTCTCTCTCTCTGAGGATGGGATTGCCTCATTAAAAGAATGCTTAGAAGAGTCATTTGACAGGTTTCAGATCCGTCAAGAAGGAAGTTCTTGACAAGGTCTCTCGACTTGGAGTTAACCAAGTATGTTTGTGACTTCGATGACGATATTTGCTACACATTAGTGTGCAAGCATGTTCAATCATCTTGTAGACTGACCTATAATTGGTTTATTTGAGACGACACCATACTTAGAGACCAACTTGGCCGCTAACAGTACACCATGAGTGGCTCCATTGGTTAAGGCCCTCCATGGGTAACTGGCAACCACCCAAAAAAAAAAAAAAAACTTGGCCGTTAACAGATCAACATGTCAATGCCTAACATGGTGGGGGTATTCGGGACCTTTTTTTATGATGGAAAATCTAAAAAATCTCAAGCTCACATCTCTCAAAAAATAAATGTTAATCAGATAAATAATCACGACTCAAACTATACGAGACCTCACAAAATCCTTTATCATTCAACCCACTCATGATCCTCATATCCAAGACCCAATTGCGGCGACAGAAAAGACGAAACATGATAAAGAACGGAAATGAAGCCGTAGGATCATATCCCGGCGAAGCAGTTCCAAATGCGTCATCCAATTTCTTCAGTAGATTATTTTTCCTTTTTTTTTATCGGGGCTTCTTTTCAGTCACTTCCGCAGGAAGTTTTAGGCTCTCCCGAGAGCCAGGCCTACCTTTCTATACCCCCCTCTCGGTTGGTGGCTCTAGTCAGACATGGGAATCAAACTCTGGCAGTTCATCGCCCACTGACGTGGTCTCTGATAAGGCCCGTGATGTGTACACAGGAAGTGGGATCCTCGTCTTATCCACGCAGTAGACGCAAGAGTGTGGAGTAATGAGGCTGGGGCCAGACCCACCAACGTCATGTAATTTATGAGTAAAGAAACACTTACCGCATACTTTTGTGTGCAATAAATTTAATTTCTTTGCATGGAGATCACGCTCCATGTGAAGTTAATCTTTGCTGGACCAATCACATAAAAGTGTTAATCTTTTTTTTGCACGCCAAAGTGTGCAGTAAGTTTATGCACATCCTCGTCCCAATCCACCCGAATGGAAGCATATCAAGTTAATAATGGTGGCAGTCTGGCAGACCCCATGCCACAAAAGTACATATCTTCGTGCACGAGACGCATCCCCATTATTGTGACCCCCATCCCATCGATCCTAGTTAGACCAATGAGATAATGGCATGTATTTCTGCGTGTGGAGCCCACCCTCATTATTGAGGCCTGATCCCGTCAGTACCAGCTGATGCAATGGGGGTGTCTCGAATCACTACAGCGAACATTACTCAAAATACAGGAGCTTTTAAGCGTTGCCTAATGGGCCTGCAAGGCGCTGCACTAGGGCTGGTCGGCCTTCCTTTTTCACCCGCGACGCTGCATGTCTTTCCAAAAAATTTTATGAATACCGGTAAAACAAATATGCCTAGACATGGATACATGAAAATGATCTCGATATACACACATCTATCTATCCATGCAACATAACATTGTCCGGTGGCATTTATCCCAAATGATGTTATAACAAAGCTTTCAAGGGGGGAAACTACCTTGCAAACTGTTGGGTTAGACCTTCGATGCAGCTGGTCAATACATTTAATGGTGCGGGAGATGGATGCATAACCGAGTATGAAAGAATGTTAAGGGCGCTTGCAACAAATTAAGACGGAAATGGAAGCCCCGGCGGAGACTAGATTAAAGCAGATTGTTGATTTCTGTGTAGTTAGGAAGGTCCTTTGCATCTTTACCTCGAACCCGCGATTTTGCAGCCGGTACAATTCTCTCCTTGGCTGGTTTTCACGCAAAAGCATCTTTCCGATCCAAGGCAACCACCAAACCTTGGATGTGTTTGAAAATTTCTATACTTCCCTGTGACGTGTATTCAACGAATTCGTGGATGTTTGTACTCGACGGTCCATGGAGCCAATCAGGTATTTAGAATCAGACGACAATACATGTCAGAAAGAAATAAAAGAAACAAGAAAAGGCACAGCTATAAAACATTGGAAATATCTAGTGACAACATTTCACTCATTAATTACATGGGAGGTCCTGTATAAAACTGCAGCTTGAAGGTAGATTTTGCCGCAGGTCATAGAGTTCCTGTAAAAGATCAAAGAGGCTTCAACAGCCGCTGCAACTAACTAAAAAAAAAAGAAAAAAAAAAAATCTGCCCGTTGCAAAATTCATGGGATGTTGGAGAAAGATTATTTAATTAGGCACTAGAAATCTTTCCAAAGCTTAAACAAGGCTTTCAATCAATACAAGGAGAAAAATCGTAAAGGAATCCCTCAACAAAAAGGCCAACATGGAATGTTTTTATTGATTATTAAAGTTTAAAACATCTTGTTAGCTCACTTCTCTATCACTCTCCTCTATTGAATGTCCATCCGAAAGAATGTAAACTCCAGCACAAAAGCAGAAGGGAACCAAATAAAACAAGCCGAACCACTAACTTATACTAGGCTGAAGCATGGACTCTGCCATGCTGGACTAGTTTGTAGTATGTATGCCAGCTCACCTCTAAAAGTTGGAACCCAAGTGATATAAGGACAGATATTTCTGACCTGAAAAACGTAAAAACATAATTCTAGTGAGAACTCGGGTTATGGATGAAGGAAGATTATTTAAGTTGCTGAAATATGAAGACTGATTATGATATATAAAGGATCTCGTGCTAGGTGCTTTCAGTGGAAGATTTGTCAGGCCTAGAACTGTTGGTTTTGTACAGATAAAAAGGAAAAGGCTCTCTCATGACCTTTTACGAATTACATGGATGGTTCTCCAGATTGTTATAAATTTCGTTATATATTTTGATGGTAGGGAGCTATATGGAGGCTGCAGAATTGTAGACAATGCAAGCATATGGATTTTGGACAATACACTAACTTTATCATATCGTAATGGAAGGTGGCTGAGGTGCTTACAGCAAGGGGGAAACTCTAAATAAGAGAAGTGGAAGCATGGGGGCTTCCTCATGAAGAAAAGACAGGCTGTTAATCTCTCTGGCCGTGATGGCTTTGAATCTTTTCCTGGAGCTTACAAGTTTGTGGTTATCCAGAGGATGATTTTTCATATTGAAGCCTTTCAGCTGACACTATTTAAATGTCCTTAATGCGATTGGAGAATGGAAGAAACCATGAAAATTTGGAAACCTGCAATGAAAAAACTCATTACTTACATGGGAGGTTCTGAGAAGATTGCTGCATGGACGAATTCAGATTCAACCATTCAGGAAGTCCAGTCTTCATCACTGTCATCTAGTTCCTGCAAAGAACAATGATTTGACAGCAGTTACATTATAAAAAGTCTCACAGTCAAAATTCATAACAGAATGATAGAATGAGAAAACTGTCATGCCCCATTAAATCTAAATCAGTATGGAAAATGAAACTTTTTTGGAAAACCCTCAAAAATACTAATCGGGGTCACGAAATGTCTATACTTGACGATTTTTAATCGATAGTTCATTTTTCTTTCACTTCTTCCGAGTTTCTTCTATTTCATCTTTGGTACCCCCGTAAGTGGTGCCACCAACGAACTCTCTCAGCATCAAGGATTAAACAATGAAAGACACTCAACAACCAACTGAGATGACAATCAAATAAGCAAGCCAAGCGACTAATTAACTCTTTTGGAGAATGGAATCTTGTCATGTTAAGTAATAACCTCTCGAGATAATTCCAGGTGCGATTTTCCTAATAAGCGAACATGTCAACTACAGCACAATAACCACATCCCACATGGTGATGCCCATACCATGAATACACGTGATGAATAACCTTCCCACTACCTGATTTTAGCCACTTCTATCTTCTTGCTTTATTGCTATTTGATTATGAGATTTTCCTCAATGGCAGGATTAGCTCAGTTAGACATGCTCAGAAGTCAGAAAGCTGAAAAAGTCAGTCAGGTTATACCAACTTGGTTGATGGAGGCTTGGGTTTCAGATGTATAAAATTCAATTGTGCTCTGCTGACCAAGTGGCTCTGGAAGTTGGGCATGGCTAACTCTGGTCTGGCTTGACAATAACTGCCGGAAGTACTACAACAGCTCGAGGGTTTGGGATGTGACACCAGACTTTCCGCACAACCTTTCACATTTATGGAAAGGACATCTAGGGTTCAGATGACCCTCGGGGATGACTAGACATGCCTCTTCTAGATTGATAGGTGGTGTGATGGCCCTCCCCTCTGTGTCAGATTACCACGGCTCTTTGCCCTTGCCTCACAGCCTTCTATTGCTGTGGCTCAAGCATTTGTCAGGTTAGGACCCACAGGTGTTTGGAGCCTCCTCTTTAGACGTCCATTTCGTTTCACTGAGATTCAGGACTTCAGATAGATGTTTTCCCTTCTTCATCAGTTCAGGGTGGATCCCTTACAGAGGGACTCATGGTGGTGGAGGTGGGACTGATGGGGCCTTCTTGCTGAGTCTGGCATATTGTATGATTGCAGATGAAGGTACTCAGTATGTCATGGTCAAACAGGTATGACACTCCAAAAGTCCTTTGAAGGTCAAGGTTCTTATGTGGAGGATCTCCCATGGTCAACTGCTGACTTCAGACGGACTGGTGCATCCTGGAGGGGTTCCCCATGACGTGCTCCTTGTGTGAACAGGCGGATGATTCCATTGATCACCTTTTTCCTTTTTGTTGGGTGTGACTTTACTTGAGAGGTGTGGCAGCTGCTGCTTGCGAAGGTGGCATCACGCCCTTCTGCTGACTTGATGAAGAGCCTTCTCTTTAATTGGGACACTGTTTGGATGCCCAAGGATGACTGGCAGACTTGGCTAATTCTTCATGCCACTATTTGGGCAGTCAGTGGGGAAAGAAATAAAAAAATATTCAAGAAAAAGACTATTATTCCTGAAAGGGTGGTTATTTTTTGTGGTGGAAAGGGTCAGAGAAAAGGCTAGACTTCTTCGTAATAGCAATGTCTGTTCTTGCTCATCTTTTGGACTTTTGGGGGGGTTATGTGTTGGACTCCACGATTTTTATCACTTTTCTGAATATTTTCAGAGCAAAAGATATTATTCAGATGAAGTCCACTACATGCCCTCGGCATCCCGTCGGCATTAACACATGGTTCAATTTTAAATGTCCTCGGCATACCGTCGGGCAAGGTTATTTACACAAAAATCGTGTGTTTTAAGACAGTAATTTTATCGAACACCTGGTGGGCGGTGTTAAAATCACGTACCCACGCAGCAAAACAGTCAAACAATGATAATCCCTGCGTCTGAGAGATGTTTCTAATGTGCCACGGAATTGACACTGCACCTTGAGAGCCAAGGACAATAGAGCGGTGTCAAGAGGCGGCCAAGAAACAAACAAAAGGTCTCCACGTGCTGCTGCCTTGCTGATAGGAGAATAAGTCGTTAAAAAATCCCAGAAAGAGACAAATCCATGGGTTTTTTATACCCTTTTGGACTAGAAAACTAGGAGGAATTGCCTCCCTCCCCCTCTTTCTCTTAATCCGTGCAAGGCAGACCCGGAGGTGCCACATGCAAGTGACAACCTGGCTCTGGCTCCCCTCTAAAGAAGTAATCCCACCAACTAGCAGCAACTAAGTGAGTATCATGACTGCGATACAAGCAGGCCTCTAAAGAAAAATCAGCATTTGGCGGAACGGACTGATCATAGCCGAAGTTTTGTGCAAACCTGAAAGGATAGTATGACTCTAGAAATGTGGACCTCCCATGTGGAAAACAAGCACACTAGGCTTGATGCAACAAAGCCAAACCTCATAGAATGATCGGTTAGGGCTAGCACGATGAGGAAGATGATAAGTGGCCCAGTCAGGCTGCCAACAATATACCATGGTTTGCGGGCAGAAAAGAAAGTGTCTTTGGGGCACCAATCAGCTGATCAAAGAGTTCTGACTCGAGTGAATCCTGAATAAGAAAATCGATAGAGCCACAGGATTCCCAAGTCAACGTATTGGCATAGCCAATGAAAAAGTAAACTAACCTAGGAGCTCAAGTAATGGGTAGCCATCACCACACCTTTATCCCGAGGAGAACTATGTACAGTCAGGTTCCCCAAACCATGGTATATGTTCGCCAGGGCAGTTGGCGCAATAGCAAGTCTGTGGCCATCGGCAAGGAGACACACTGGATATATCAACTTGAGCCATATAAGCTCCTCTTCCCCATGGAGCATCACAAATATAGCGAGCTAGTAGACAAGATAGGGCACAATCAACCAACTCATGAGGGTTCCACCCCTTGTTCTCTGGCGCAGACATATAACACTTGCGACGTTGTAATTTCAGCATCAACTGGTAATTTGATCAAGGGACTTGCATCCTTTGCAAAGTTCTCATGGAAGTAGAATGGACTATTGTAAAAATAGCGGACCCAAGCATTCACACTAACCATCACAGTGCTCGATGAAACTAAAGGGGTGTACTTCGTCCCGGTCTGGGCCAAGGTATGCTGTAGCGCCGAGATAGCATGCTCGGGACTTGCACCGCCTCATTCCCCAACTTCTATGTAGGCTTTACACGTCACATTAAGTTTCCGTCAACAGATCAGTTGGGTTTCTTCAGTTCGGATGTTAGTTGCCACACTAGGTCGCGCAGTATGACACTGGCAGTTGGGGAGTTATTTGGCCGACATAGGCCGGCCTGACAAGTGTTTCTGGGATGTTTTTGAGACCCTCCGGCTCGATGTCACTCAGCCGCCAGCCATGGGTCATCCTCGTCCATATGCTTAGGAGGGTAGCTTTGAATGGACGAAAACAAATACTTATCCAGAGGAAAATGCTTGGGATAATCTCCAATCCTTTGATATTGATAAATTCCCTTATACTTCACGATCAACGTGGAGTCAACATCTCCACCCTCAGAAGCATCCTCAGGAAGGGATCCCTCAACAACGATCTCTAAACCCCGACCAAGAGAGAAAACATTGTGCCTAGTCACTCGGGGAGGACCCAGTGGTGGGATCAAATTCTTTGATAGAGTAGGGGTTGAATCCCTATCCCTACCGACACATCCTCGGGCATGACTAGACCTGTCAACAGAGCGGATACAAAGCGAATACATGACTATCCGTATTCGCTCCGTTTTAGAATTTGAATTATCCGATTTTGCTCCGCTATCCGACATATTATTATATTATTTATCCGTATTTAATATGAATGAAAATATCAAATTATTCGATTTATTCGCTCCGATTTCAAAATGCTCTACAAGTTTAGCATATTCTACATGCGATTGTTCTTAGCTTTATTAAGATGACGAATAAGAAGGGGAAAAATAATACTAAGGAAAAAAAATCAAAGGACATTTCCAATGACTCTAATAGTAATAATTTTGATGAAATAGATATAAAATAATTTACTAGATATTCACCACATTAATTGCTCCATAAGAAGCATAAGTTCTAGTAAGAATGCGATAGGTAGTAAATAATATAATTTTGAGAAGTAGAACAATCAGTCTTCCATCGTACCACATTTTCTTCCACATTTTACACTTTATAGTATATTATTAAAAATATACATATTATATGATATATGATATTACATACAGATATTTTACGAAGCGAATGGTATGTTATCCGTATCCGCTATGACTCAAATTCGGATATTATTCGTATGCGAGAAAGCGAATACGAATTCGAATATTATCCGTCAATGCGGACTCAGACTCAAAGCGGATCTGGATAATATCCGGATCCGTTGACAGGCCTAGGCACGACTCTCCAAGAGGCGGGACATGATGAATACCTACAAAAAGGGAAAAAAAGAAACAAAGTCAATCAGCCCCAGCATATACAAAAATAAATAATCAAGTCATCAAGATTGCAAATCGCAATATAGCATCAAGCCATGGACGCCGCGTGGGTTAACAAGGTGCACGGGCCACCCGCCATCACCTTCGGCTCCGTCAGGCATCCCGTGGGGGGGATTTGTTGAACCCCGCAATTTTTATCACACTTTTTTGAATATTTTTAGAGCAAGAGAAATTATTCAAATTAAATCCACTAAATGCCAGCGTAAAATAGTATAAAACTGTAGTAGCCGTAACACATGGGTCAATTTTTAATGCCCTCGACATCTCATCGGGCGAGGTTATTTACACAAAAATCGTGTGTTTTAACACAGTAATTTTATTGAACACCTGGTAGGCGGTGTTAAAACCACGTACACATGCAGCAAAAATAGTCAAACAATGATAATCCCCGCGTCCAAGAGGTGTTTCTAATGTGCCATAGTTGATGCTACACTCTGGGAGCCAAGGACAATATAACGGTGTCAAGAGGAGGTCAAGAAACAAACAAAAGGTCTCCATGTGCCGCCACCTTGCTGAGAGGAATAGAAGTCATAAAAATGTCCCTGAAAGGAACAAATCCATGAGTTTTTATACTCTTTCGGACTAGAAAACCTGAAGGAACTGCCTCCTTTCCCCCTCTCTTAATCTTCGCAAGGCAGATCCGGAGGGACCACCTCCGGGTTCTGCAGACCCGGAGGTCTCTCTCTCTCTTAATCTACGCAAGGCAGACCCAGAGGTGCCACCTCCGAGTTCTGCAAACCTGTAGGTGGCACCCCCAAGTTCTGCAGACCAAGAGGTGGCACCCCTGGGTCATACAGACCCGGGGGAATCACCCCCAACTGTGCAGCCCAGGGAGGGACCACCCCCGGGTCTCTCTCCCTCTCTCCTCTGCTGTCCACGACAGAAAACAAAAACAAAAAGGAAGAACAACTAGGAGGGAGGCCCCTGGGTCTGCAAACCCGGTGGAGCCCCCTCCACCTCTTCTTGCTGCGCTCTCTCTCCCTAAAACAAAAAAGAAAACAAAGGAGGGGGAAGACAAGGACAAGAACATAATAGGAGGAAGCTTCTCCACCAAGACAATCAATGCTGCAGAACCATGAGGAGCTTCTCTCCCGTATCCCTCTCCAACTCCTATAAATAAGAGGCATTGGCAAGAAGGACGGGACTTCACACATGAGAAGAGAAGGCTGGTGGACGCGAGGAGCAGCTTGGAGCGCAGAGGAGCTTGGGCAGCCTGCTTCTTTAAAGTTCTTTTGAAGTTTTGAAACCCAGCTTTGTGTAACAACCTTACTTAAAAGGGTGTATTACCAAAATACCCTTATGTGAGGAAACTAACTTGTATTTTGATATCGAATGCATAAAAAGCATGGAAAAATCATGTTGATCTCAGAAATATCAAAGTTATGGGAAATTGACGTCAAATCATAGGGAAACCATAGCATGTGTAAAAATTGCAATTTTACCCTCATATTTGGCGAAATTGTAAAGCTGCCCTCAGGAAATTATGAGGAATGTCAGAGTCCAGAAATTTTCTGGGAAATATTCAGGTCTCTTCAATTGTGTCCAAAGTGGGTGGAAAATCATTATTCTCTCTTCAATATTCAAAAATTGCAATTATACCCCGGAACTCATAGAGCTGCATAAATGCCCCCGAAAAGTTATGCAAAGCTTTGGGAATTGTATGGAGGGTTTATTTCCTTCAACATAAACCCCCAATTTGTGAGAAACCACAAACTAACCAGAATTTAAGAAAAATTGTGAATAAACCCTAATTTAGGAGAAAATTACAAGTATACCCCTGCTTAAGGGCACGGTATGGGGGTCTCTTCCCTCGACTCGGATCCCCAATGTTGCAATGGAGATCGTAAGGGTTAAAAAGGGGTCTTTGACAGTTAATCAAAGGTGTCCGGACTTTATTCCGATGTAAATTAACACTGACTACGGTTGGTGGAAAAAAGTCCAATACATGAACCTTAAATCGTCTATTAAATATAAAATGCGAAAGTAATCGTACGCATGCTAATCAAATTTTCCCGTTATATTTCGGCGTGTTAAACAATATGCTTCTGAATAGGTGGGATTTTTGTGAACTACACTTCTATACTTGTACATCCCCTTCTTCATTTTGTTTCCTTAATATAAAGGGCTGACTTGGCTCAAACTCATACAAGTCGGGCCAAAACAACTTTAAACAACAAAATATACTTATGCATGACCTCCCATGTGACCCAGTTGATCCCTATGCATATTATTGAAACTACAAACATGAACCACCACATATGAGTTGGCGTGAGTCAGCCCATTAGGGTTAACCGTGCTCAATGGGTTCAGGGTTTCATAAAATATGATTAGACCTTTAGCTTTGAGCCCCTCTAGTATCTTTACCATATCCAGGAAAGGAACAACATACTATCATTTGTTCAACCAATGTTTGCCGGATGGTGATCTGGCTTGACTCGGGTTGTCTCCGATCTGGTACGATCTGGATCGATTGAACCAACTTGGCCAGCACAATTGAGGGCATTTCATGTCAGTTTTTCTTGCAAATTCAATTTTCATGAAACTTTAGGGCTTTTTACCCTACATTTTAACTTGCAAAGCTAGTATTTAACCCTAGAAAGTCAGATACAATGATTTTTACCCATTTTTTTAAGTAGATGGTACCACATCATATATAAAAAGTGAAGGATGTACAAGTAAGAAGGAAGTGCTCCCAAAAACTCCCGTAAACAAAAGAAAATACAAAAGTCTCCCTACTCTTGAAGAAGGGGTAACATAAGAGAATTACAATTATCCACTCTACAATGCACATTCAAAAAAAAATCACTCTACAAAAAGTAACTCCCCAACTTTTCACAAGAAAGTAAATCAAATACAAACACTTTGTAGGATCATGAGCCTCTCTTCTGAAAATTCTGCCATTTCTCTCTCTCCAAATGATCCAAAAGGTTGCATGTAAGATTAGCCACCACAACTGACAATCCATATTGGCTCCCCATAGCACATGCCAGTTTCTGATGAATTCTTCTACCGAACCTTTAAGAGGTTTGGTGCGCCTGAACATAGTAAAGATATGTTGCCAAACTTCGGTAGCATATTCACATTCTATAAATAGGTGTTCCATAGACGACTCCTCCTTTCCACACATGCTGCGAACCGTGTCCACCCTAGCCATGAACCTGGCTAGCCTATCACATGTAGAAAGACGGGAAAAGGGTATCCTCCACATGAGCACCTTCACTTTAAGGGGGCTGACTGTCTTCTAAACTTGAAAGAGTAGAGGGTGTCTGACACCTCTGTGGCTCTGTCGGAAATAAAGGAGTAAGCCGAACAAACGAAGAACACTCTTGAGGGGGTCCATCTCCACACCCACTAATCTCTGGAAGTGGGATCCAGAGTCACACCTTGCAGTAAGGACAACAAATCAGTCACTTCTGAAATGTCATCCTACTTCAATCCCCTCCTCAAGGTCGGCATCATCCATTTCCAATGTCATATGCATGTTTTACCAACATCCGCTTGTAAGTGGTAATGTGGAAGAGCTTGGGAAACCTGTTCGTCAGGGGTCCTCATTCACAACATCCATCTAGCCCAAGGAGACACACCTGTCCATTCCCAATTTTAATATTCATAGAGGCCTGGATGACATATGCAGCTTGTAATATACCTTTCCAGATTGGTGACACTAAGTAAGCCTGAGTTGGAGTCAGATCCCAAGTGCGGCCTCTAGGGTAATATTTGTCTTTTTGAGCTGAAGCCAAAAGTCCGTTCTCTGCAGTTACAATCTTTCACAACCACTTTGTGAGAAGAGCTAGGTTAAACAATCTGATATCTTTAAAACCCATCCCAGTACTCTTTGCTTGACAAACTCGACCCCAATTGACATCATGCCAACCTCTCACCTTTTCTACACCACCCTGCCAAAAGAATCTATTTTAAATGCTCCAAAGATCTGCAGCAACCGAACAAAGATTCCAAAATATGGAGAGAAAGTAAATCAGGGCTTTCCAACACTGAGTTACACAAAATTGACCTTCCCCTATAACAGAGTAGTCTACCATTCCATCCTCTCAATCTTCTCTCGAATTTCTGAATAACTGACTGCCAATCTCTACATCGCATGGCCCCATCCGCCAACGGGAGCCCCAAATAAGCGATCGGAAACTAGCCAATCTGACAGTCAAGGATGAGAGCTGCCTCCGTAAGGTGTGCTCCTCCATGTAGATCCTTAAGAACTGGCTCTTGTGAAAATTGACCTTAAATCACTGACCTCCTCCAGCAATTTGAGCAAAAATCTGGCAGTAAGTAATTGATCCTCGCCTTCAAAGAAGAAGAGTATGGTGTCGTCTGCATATTGAAGGTGTGCAATGTGACTTCCCCAATTCCTAGCTCGGAACCCTCTAATAAGACCTACCTCCTCTGCTCTCTGCCAAAATCTACTCGAGATATGACAAAAGTACAAAGACGAGAGGAGAGAGGGGATCTCCCTGCCACAGTCCTCTTCTGCTAAGAAAGGAGGAGGTGTGTTCCCCATTGAGAAGCACCTAGGAGGTTGAAATAATACAAACCCTAATCCAACCAACCCATTTCTTGCCAAAGCCCATACCATGCAACACATTAAGGAGTGGATATTTTTTTAGGCCAGCAAAAAAAATTCCTATATCTGCACCCTTTAAAGAATACACTTTGGTTACCACTCACCACTTTGTCCACCACTCTCACCAGCCTGGAAGTAAGCAATTTGGAAATGATCTTGTAGAAGGTATTGAGCAAGCTTATGGGTCTGTAGTCTTTGAGGGAATCAACCCTTGTCTTCTTCAAAGTAAGAACAATAGACGTCTTGTTGATGCCTCTGAGATGGACTTTATCTTCTTAGAACTCCAACACTACTTCCACTAGATTGGACTAGATAATATCCCAACATTTCTGAAAGAAGAATATGGGAAACCCAACCGGGCCTCAGGCTGTCCCCACTTAAAGAGAAGACCCCCATTCTATCTCTTCAACGGAGAAGGGAGAGGAGAGTATATCCATGTCCTCCAAATTACTGGCCATTGATTGTCCACGAAGGAAGGGTACCAAGAGTCCTCCTCTGACAAAAGGGAAGAGTAGAAGTCCACCACAATTTCAACCATGCTAGAAAGAGTTCTGCTCCCATGCTGTAGGCTCTTGATAGAATTCATTCTTTGCCTCCCAGAGGCAATTTTCTAAAAATTTACAGTGTTCCTATCCCTTTCTTTCAGCCACCACTCTCTAGACCTTTGCTTCCAAAAATCTCCTTTTTGAGGAGAATCTCCTCCAGCTCCTTCCTTGTTGCTTCTCTCATGGTTCTATCTTACTCATCTAGCAGGCCGGCTTCCTCCAATCCATCAATGGCCTGAAACTGTTCAATCCTTGTCAGCTTTTCCTAGAATAGTTTTTGCTCTACCCCAAGATGAAAGTTATCGGGCCAGCTCTTGTAGTTTGATGATCATCCTTGACATAGCCTAAGTCTCCTGTCCAAGTGCGGTCTAGCTTCTACTGACCACCAGGAGGAAGTCCTCCTCAAGCCAATACTTTTCCATCTTGAATGCACAACACTTGTGAAATCGGCTTTTGGTCTTCAGGAGAATAGGTGTGTGGTCTGAAATTGGGCGGGCCAGGCCAAGCAATCCGCTTGAAGATGTAGGAAGTGATCTCCCCGGTCCATTGACACCAGAAACCCGTCCAACCTCTACGAATCGACTTTGCTCTGAGATTGGACCAAATGAAGCAGGCATTCAGTGTTGGAATATTAATAAGGCCAACCTCTTCGATAAATTCCCTGATGTCCTCCACTTCCCTTGTCACTATATAAGATCCCAACCTTTCCCCCACTGCTGCAATAGCATTGAAATCGTCTCCAATGATGGTGAAAAAGCTCCTCCCACAAAGCTTTTTTTTCCTCCCTACGTTGTGGACCCATACATACTAATGAAGTCTCACATGAAACTGTCACATGGGTTGCAGAAAGTAAGAGAAATAGCAGACCGGCCCAGCTTCCTTCCTTCCACCACCTCCTCCACTACAAAGCCATTCCAAAGAACCATAATGTCACCCAGAAGAACCCACAGCTGGAGACACCACACTCTTAGACAACCTCCTCTCTCCTATTTCCCTCATAACACCCTCCCCATCACCCTCCAGTTTAGACTCCTGTATGCATAGAATATCAATTTTACATCTCCACATAAACTCCCACACCACCCTCCTTTCCAGCCCACACACCCCTCTCACATTCCATGTGACAATATGCATGCGAGTCGTTCTTGAGCATCTCCCCCCCCCCCCAAATCTGCCCCTCATCTGGCTCCTTTCCTTCCTCTTCCCTTTCCATCTCCCCTCTTTTAGCAACTTTCCCTGCCTTAGCATCTCTAGCCAACTCCAACAACCACCTTTATTGAATTTTGCTGAACACCGATCTGACATCAAGACACTCCAATCAGGCTTGCGACCTCCCAATTTTTTACCTATATTTTAACTTGAAAATGGCTAAGAATTTCAGAAAAACACATAATCATCTTAAATTTACACTGGAGAAAGGGGAATAAAAAGCAAACACTTCATATATGATAGAAACACATAATACTCATCTCAAATTTATAGTATTGTTTCAATCCTAAACTTTTTTTAAAATAGTTTATGATTAATTTAACAATTAAGGAACCTATATTATACCTAAGGAGGAGTCAATCAATACAACCCGGATCAGGGCTTAGATTGGCCCTGATCCGATACAAGTTGGTTGTGTCGCACTGATTCAGTAAGATACGGCAAACCATGGTTCAAACCCCTTAAAACAGAATAAACTAGATCTCTTTAGAGTATAATGGCATATTCAATAAGAATATCCTAAAAGTAAAAAGAATGTGAAATTTGTTAAAAATCTCTCAAGCTTGTTGAACAGATGCCATAATGAAGTCCCACATGTTTCCAGGAAATTTTAATCAAACACAGTGATCAAAGTTCAGTCAGTCTACTGTTACTTATGGGACGTAAAAATCAATATTGTGATTAGAAGTTGTAGAGATTTCAATTTACAGAGGCAACGTCCTAATGGGACATATAGACAGATTTAAGCAAATCCACAACTCCTAATTTTTATTTGCCAAATCGTACACATTGCACCCCCATGTCCAAAGCTACTACTGGTTCCCAAATCCCCTTTTGCCCATGTAATGTAATACACAACTCTTACATGATTTGTGTTTGTAGTTATTTGTCATATACTCAGTCCCACATAGACACAAAAGTGTGGGGGGGGGGGGGGGGGGGGAATCCAGACAGTTCTATAAAACAAGAAAGACATCCTAAACATCCATGCTGGAGATGGATGCCACTCTAATAAATACCAATCATTTGTATGTCATGACTTGTGAAATGAGAATATATTTCCATGACTAGGTAACTTAACGTTTAAAAAAAGTAAGTTACGACATATCAACTATCCAATAAATTGTCTAAACAAAATTAAAGGAGAGGGACAAGTCTCTTAGTAAAAGGTGAAAAAAAATATGCATGGTTTAAAGAGCAGTAGTGAGGAGAGTATGAGAAGAAAAGAAGTATCAGTCAAAGAAAACTAAAAAGAATAAAAGAATCTATAGCCAAGAGACACCAAGGAATGACGTTACGGATCTCGACATAAGTCTTAAAAGTCAAAATAGAAGAGATCTCTTAGAGATAGGGCATAGTGGCCAAAGATCATGGTAATTTCATACTTCTTGGAAAATGCTGTAAATTTTACTCATCTAGCCATTCACTATGACTGAGTTAACCCAGTGATAAGAACGATCATGAATTTATTTTACAATAGTGAACAACTAATGTGAACTCCAACATTTTCCTCTTTTGTAATAAAAGAAGGATGGGGAGTACAACGTGCAGAGTCACCGAGAGTTGTCCAGTCTGACTGACTTCAATGTCAAGGAGGATTGTACTCTTGAGACCAACTTTCATCCTCATTCTAATCTTCAAAACTTGACATTCAAAGCATGAAACAAACATTTGACTGCAAATTGTCAAACCATACAATATGAGGACCATAGCATCAAAATGTTCTTCCAACAAAATATTGTATGCAGTTTTATACACCTACTCCTTAATGATCACACCAAGTCTCATGTTTTGCATGATGACATAATTTAAGTAAAATTATTATTATTCAAATATGACCAAAATTACAATACAAATTAAAGTACATAATGTGAAGTATGTGAACTCAGTTGAATATCATTTAGGTTCAATACTCAAATTGTACACTTAGTTAAAATCTTAGGTCAATATCCAAAACCCAGTTGGAATCCTTATACTAATCTCCGCAACTAGAAACCCAGTCAGAGGATAAAGCCAAAGTCCTTCAAACTGGAAAAACCTTTTATAGGGCAGTCAATAGAAAATCCACTCAAAGCCATCAAACTGTCTTCCGTTGGAATCCATACAGTCGAAGTCCATGCAACTAAAACACAGTCGGAGCGAATGACCCAGTCGAAGTCGTGTGACTGATTCATTCAACTGATTGATTTCAAGTGTCTTGACCAAGGCGAAAAAGCCCTTTCAACTAACTATTATAATTGTGGCCTTTTTACTGAATATCCAACTGACTTGTTTCAACCGTTCTATCAACTGTATGTGCAACTGAGTGTTTCAACTGCACTTCTTTGTTCATTTCAAATGACATCTTTCAATTGAATGTTTCTTTTGTATTTTATCAACTGAACTGATAACACTCCAGTAAAATCTTGAGCATGTGTTTCTTTCAACTGTGATCGGTCAACTGAATACTTCAATTGCATAATTCAGCTGAGCTTCTTTGACTCATTTTTCGGCTGAAACATTTCGACTATTTGACTTAGTCAATCTCCTCAGGCTTTGTACCTTTGTGCCTCAACTGTCTTAATTAAATTGAATCATTTCTCAATTATTTCAACTGTCTACGTTTGACTGACTTGCTTTAACTGACCAGCCTTATCAAGTCCTTATTTAGTCAAACTTAATTTGTCTTATTCATTTCTACTGTGTTTTTCGTCCAAAGCACATCTTAATTGTAATCATTTTATCTTGACGCATAGTACAATATATTGACTTCTTAAAATTTTCAAGTTCAAATGCATCAAATGCAGAGCATATTCCCTATGCATATCTTTGAATATCTGTATTGTATATTTGATAAAAATTGCATCTAACGGACTGGTCAAAAACCAGTATAAACTTTCTTTTTCACCCGCAAATCAAATCTTTCCTATTTTTGCATGAAATCATCTGACAGAAGGAAAGTATCTTAGACGTGCATGCAACGACTCCAATAAGGCTACTAAAGGTGACCTCTTCTACATGCATTATTTTATGCTGACGTTTGTTGTAAATGTAAAAAAGGCTACGTGTCAAATCGAGACAAGCCCTGTAAAAACAAGATACGGGAAGATCAAGTTTGAAGAAGAAGGCCTAGACACAAATGCTAGTCGACTCTCTCAAGCAAAGAGGCGTTAGACAGAAACATGCATTTCAAGAGTAGCTATGTCTAACAGATAACCAACGAGATGGTTATAAAAACAAGGCTGATTCTTAGCGGAAGATAACAACTAGAACCTTAGCAATTTGAGTGAGAAAATTCCAAGTGTTGAGCAACCATTCTTCCACATTCAGAGCACTTCATTTGAAGTAGTTCCTACTTCAGTGAGACTCGGGCCAAAAACAAGAGAGCAATCAAAGAGCAGAGCTACTGCGATCTTTACTTTTGCGCAAACAGAACATTTCTCATTTCTTTCTACGTACTTTTGTTTTCTTGTGCTTTAATTTTTTACCACACTTGCCTACTATCAGAGGCCATTTATTGTGGAACATTCTCTCGTTAATTCTGTTGTGAATTTACTGCCAGAGCACAATAGAGGATCTGAGGATCCTTGTGCCTGGACTGCTTGCGGGCAGATCCGTTTGGTGTGTTGAACACCTGATCAAAATATCAGCAGGTTGTGGTATGTTGAACACCTGATCTAAACATTAACAAGTTGTGGTGTGCTAAACACCTGAGCAAAACTCAAGAAGGTTGTGGTGTGCTTGGCAGCTGATCAAAAAACCAGTTGTTGTTGCCAAAAGGCAAGTTGTTGGTGTACTAGCACTTGATAAAACACCAGTTGTAGTTGCCTGAGGGTAAGATTATTGGTCAGTTGAAGCACCTGAACAAAACTCAGCCTGTGTACTTCTTGTGAGAAGTACTGAAACCCTAGACAATGAACTACGTACTGGGTGTAGGTCACCAAAGGGGTGTCTGAATCAGTATAAAAGTACAGTGTCCCTTGTATGTGATTGCTGCGAGTTTAATCTTGCATCGTAAAAGTCCGGTGTCCCTTATATGTGATTGTTGTGATTTTAATCTTGCATTGATCAGCTTAACTTAGCCGAGATTTTAATTTTAATTTATAATTTTTATATGGCACTCCCATTCACGTCCCTTTAGGAGCTACTTTGCAACTAATCGTAAGGGAAAAAATGAGTTTTGCCGAGTTGAAGCGCATCAATAGCCAATGTTAATAAGTGAAAAGCTCAATGAGCTTAAAACATCAGTTAAGTACTGAATTATGACAGCAACGACCAAACCACCTTCTAAAAAAATATTGGCATCAAATTCATTTGTTAGAAAACAATAAAGACCTTACGGCTCACAAAGAGGTTGAAAACTTCCAATACAGAATAGTCGTCAATCCACTAAAACGAAACAAGATGGTGAAGTATAGCCAATAGATGAGTAGATCATACCTTTGATTCACTTGAAATATCCTCTATATCATCCTCACTTTGAACCTATTAGACAATGTATATAATCTCAGTTATGTAGCAAAAACTGTCATCACTGTAGAGAAAATAGATGTCCACAGATTTTGATGAAGAAAAAAAAAGAAAACAGCAAACAACAGATCAAATACCTACACAGAATTATTTTCATCATTTCCTACTTCATGCAATTTCTGTTACAAAAAAGGCCCCCCATGCTGGGCTAATAATTGATAAGTTTTCCCCATCAACTCTCTCAATAAAGCATAGCATGTAGAATCTTCAGTTTCATTCTCTCTATTTTATGGTCACACACTAATGAAGCCTGCAGTGTTCTTTCTGATGTATCATCATTCAACACTACGACAATTAATTAGAATTTAGCAGCATTGTGGGATTGATAAATTCTTTTTCTGGCTTTCCCCTTCAAAAGTGGCAAGTAACAGATATCACAGGGCAAAGTTAATGGAATGCATCACGTGTATTGTTTCCTTGTAATTCACCCCCAACACCCCTCCACCACCAAACCCACCACCTAGTTTCATTCCACTTACAAACAAAAGTGTATCGAATATATGAGAACTTCTTCACACCAAACACAAGGTAACATATATAGAAGTAATCCATATGTTTACCCCCCAATATGAAGCGAGGTTTTAGTTTTACGATCCTTGAGACTCCTATCCCCTTTTACAAAGTTACTGCCTTTGTAATCTCACCTAGCCTCCCCTTGGAAGAACCCAAGGTCACCACCTGTAACTCTCAAAAATCCACTTATCAATCTCCCAGTAAGGCATGAAAGACGATGACCATTTTCTGCGTGCAGACGTGTACAAGAAGACCATTTTTTGGCCTTTCTGCACACCATTGGTATTCTTAATGATATATCTGCAAATTTAAATGCAGAAGTGACAACATATGCAAGTTCTTTCCTAACAATGGTTTATGTGCAAAAGCCCCAAAAGACTTATGATCTTCTTTTGTTGGATTGTATCACCAAACTTCATTATCTTTACACGTTCCTCATTGCTCATATGAAATATATTAGTATAGACACAATTGCACTGTGGAGCAAGGAAATAAGAAATGCATAAGTGATAAAATAAAATATTTTCAGAGCTACACAAATTCAGAAACTATGAATTTAACTTCTAACCAATCACAAGATAGTATACAAAAATGTGCAGTGTGGAGAAATAAGCTTAGGGACAAGAGATAAAAAACAAAACACATGCACATAAATGTCATCACCAAATGATGAAAAATATAAAATTGCCATCAAAAGAGTACCTGGGATTTCTTTTTCTTTTTTAAAGAACCAGCCCCTGTACATGACAAAAAAGACCACCTTAAGATGATTGCACTAACATACCTCTTTCTACATTGTAGAAAGCTTATGTATAGTTGTCAAAATGATTGCCTAGGCAACATGTTGCTCTGCATGAAGCACTGAGCGCCATTTTCATACCCAGAAAGGCATCCAAGCCTTCCAAGGAGCTTGCCTAGGTGCTCATGCCTGCAAGGCACCCGAAGGTGTGCCTCTTTAAAAGATAAAAAGAAAATTATTCATAAAAAATAACCATATCTAGAGATGTCTAATGCTTCCAACTGGAACGGTAATCGAACTAATAGCTACAAGTGGAGTACATATTGATTTCTACCAAACTGGGTTAATCATGATGAATTATCGTATTTATTAGCAAGTTGGTAATAGATATACACATACGATGCAATGTGCTCTTAAAGAGATAAAATAAAGTTTGAAAATATCATTATTGAGGTTTATGAACAAGAAAAATATGTATCAGAATACACAACCAGACATCCTTTCTCACAATTAAACCACAGTTGAACATAATCGGGAGTGAGGATAAAAACACGACTTAGAATTCAGATTTTCTCCTTTTTGAGGGGCTCTGCTGCAGTGGCAGAGCCTGTTCAGCTATACTCTCGTCACCCAGGTTCAAACACGGGTGGCTCCCCCCCAATCCTCTACCATCTGAGGCACAGCCCCCAATTCAGATTTTCTCCTAATGAGTGGATTGTGTAGAACCCTCTATTATTTACTTTTTATTATCAACATTTAATCATTGACATGTTTGAGTTAACACTTCCATTTAATAGCATATTGACAAGGTTATAGATATTCAAATGCATATTTCTTTTTAAATTATTTCTATTTAATTTATTTTTCAAGGTTTTAGTAATATAGCTTTCCTACTTGGGAGGCCTACCCGAAACGGTTGCCACTTAAGTGGATGCCCAAGTGCCAAGATGGACAGGGCACCCAAACGATGCCTTAGCCTTGTTGCCTTGACAACAATGCATACACTTTGTAACATCATTTACACATTACTATTTTTGTCCACATACATGGCAATGTCTTGATAATCTGATACATGACAATGCCTTAATAATCTGAAAGACATTTAGGAAGACAAGGGCACAATTTATTTTTTAGGGTAGGAAAAAAAGTGTTAATAGTGTTAAAGGAACACTGACCAGATTTTTTCTCACCAGTTTCATTCTTCTTGTTGTCAAGAGCCTTGCCCTGCAAATGTAAAACATCCACATTTTCAAATGTTGGCCATGTGAGCGGCTTACAACCCCTGGCGATCCCAATTAATGTTTTCTTACTGGATTCACACGAATAATGCACAAACATCTAGAATGCAGGATCAATTATGAAACTGCTCGAGGGCAAATCTGACATTTTTAATGAAAAACATTATTTAAATAAATAATGTTATAATTCAATTACTAAAAAGGTAGACAATGCCCAGGCATAAAATATCAACGCAAATCCCCAATTTTCACTGCGAACAAAGAATACATGCTCAAGGCTAGAGCATGTAAGGAAATATGCTGGCAGTTTTTCCTCATCTACTACCACCACTGCCGTCTTCAAAATCCTAAGCATAACAATGGCGAGCAAAGGGAAACCTGCCTATTGTGAATTTCTCTCTCCTCATTAAGACCAAATAGATCAAATCATTGAAGCCAGTCATGTTAGTTGTTATTATTTACATTTAGACCAATGGACGGTGTTATGTTATTTTTTTTAGTGCATATGGACAGTTTACAAAAATGCTAGAGGTTTGCAGAAGCAAATATCAAGAGTAATAAGAAGGTGGGCTGCAATCCTAGGTGAAATTTACAAAAGAAACAGACACCATTTTGGTGAAGCTATAGATTATCTTATCCGGTGGAGGGTTGGTGGCCATCATATCCCACTAACTTGTGGATGGGACAAGAATTCCCGTTGGAGTCCCCACCCCCCTGGCGGGAAGTGTATATCCCATGTATAGCCTTTGGGCTGTCTCCTTTTTCAACATTTACAAAAAGAGAATACACCCGTACACTTTGTATTTTTATTTTTTTCCCTTCAGCTAATTAATGATACATGGTATCCAGCACTTCCCAAAAGAGGAAAAACAATCTTACACACCATCAAAGCATGGGTTAATATTTCAAGCAACCAAATAGACAATCTTCCCTGTTATACACTGATATTATATGCTCCAAAATGGGATGAGCACTTAAATGCACGATTCAGTTATTTTGCCATCATTCCCACTCCCAAAAGCACTCCTGCTGTCTGTTCCCGTTCCTACTTCCAGAGAAAATTTGAACGATAAACTAGATGATACCCCACTTCCATATTGTTCCCATTACTGCTCCTGTGCCAACTTCATGCTTCTAAGGATGAGCACCTTTGTTAAGATGATCTCCACATACATGGGTGCTTATTATGCAAGGGTATGAACAAACTACAGCCTAAAAATGGTTATGTTTCAACACAAAACTTAGGGCAATGGCACAAAGCCCTATTTTGACACTTTTTTATTTTGAAAAAATCCACGAGGTTAAAACAAACCCAAAAACTTACAGAGAACAGGAGAATGAAAGAATATAAAGGAAAGGAGGTGGTAGAGAAGAACAAAAGCAAGAGCAAAGGGTTCTTCAGCCAGCAACACCGATTCCACACTCATCATGAAAGTAGTCATCCTTGGTTGCAATTTACATCCCTCCAAAGGAGAGATGGGAAAAAGGGGAAGGACTGGGATTTTTCCTCAATTCCCTTAAAAAATGACAATTCATTGCACATTGAAACTCAGTCATTGTCAACCACAAAGCACACATGTGGGACAAACGTTATTTACTTTTTATTTATCCCTGTTACACGTGTCAAAGAATTATATGAATTTAGATAAAACAACATAACTGGACATGTGCTTCGTCGCCCTAACTCAGCGCCGGTTAAAAGATGTGATCGACTCTTAGTGGATGCTAGTAAAAGAGCTCGGGGAGGGCCTAAAATGAGATGGTGCAATGTTATTGGGAAGGACATTAGTTTCTTGGGTTTAAATCTGAATATAGCACTTGATAGAAATCTTTGGCGGAACAGGATTTATATAGCCGACCCCAAATAGTTGGGATAAGGCTCTGATGATGAGATAAAAAAACATAACTATGTTATCTATATACTTAAAGTTTAAGCTTTCCGCTTTTCACCAAAACGTGCTGGAAAGAGAAAAGATTAAAGACACTAGCAACAACACATATATTTTAAAAAATGCATTCTGTGGGGAACTACCTAAGTAAAATACAAATATTTACATACATCTACTCGATCTACATCACCCATATTCTTATCAGAATGATGAAGTTTTCGAGAACATTTACAATTCTCTACAAAAAAACAAGGTCTCAAGTTCACTTTCAAAAAACAAGGTCTCAAGTTATCAGCTTATACAGGGAAATCATATTTCATGAATTCTTTGGGGCATATCATACTCCATACTACATCACATCAAAATTAGGACACAATAAGCCCCAGAGCCACATGAATAGAACATAAACCTAATTTAGCACCCAACATTGCTACAATAAACACAAGCATTACTAACCTTCACTGCTTTACTAGGTTGCTTTAAGTTGTTCTGTGGCTCCTTACTGATAACATCTGGTCAAGAAGTCAACAATGCAGTCCAGATGGTAATGAAAATGGAGGGTAAAAATAAGAAAGGAAAAAAGGTCAGAAAGTTACCTTGCAACCCAGGGGAACTACTAGTAGTGCTTTTAGATTTCTGTAAGACACAAAACCTTGTCAGAAAGCAATGGTGGTCTTTAAGGGATCATCTAAAACTAGATAGCAGTCTTTATAGAGAAAAGCAGACTCCAGCTTGAATAAATAAAGACATCAGTAAAAATTACTCACTTTAAAAAAGAAGTAACTTATGGATGTTAAAATTGATTTACATGTATTTAAACTAGACATATGTATTCAGAGACTTCATTCCTCTTTGATAATTGCCCATCCCATTGGTGGGATAACAATGCATAATCATGCCAGGAATGATAAAATAGCTGTAACCATGCCTCTCTGGTTCCATTTTGCTCGGGCCACAGTTCTATGCCAAAAAATACACAATCATGCCAGGAATGAAAAAAAAATAGTTATAGCCGTGCATCCCTGGTTCTATTGCTCAGACCACACTGAAATGCCAAAAAAACTGTGCATGTCAAAACAGAACAGTGGCTTGATGATAAATAAAACAACATAGAGAAAAATGTTCACAATGTCAAAGATTATAGAAAACTCTCTTTTTGTGATGAGCCAAGGTAATAATGCAAGACTACAATTACAATAGCCCTGATCAAAAAAAGAGCTTAAATTACAGGACTTACAGCCACTATGACTAAGTGCATATGATTAAACAAGAAAAGGATAGAAGGTATATGAAATGCCCAGAACTGATCCCTTTGAGTTTGTGAAATCCTACCTTGATTCCAAAATTAACAGCAGCTTGATGGTCAATAAAAAAACACAGAAATGCATGTTCAGTCAAAAGATACAGAAAACTTGTTACTATGTGAGGCCAAGATATCAATGCAAGAGTACAGTTACTTCACCCATGATTGAGAGGAAAGCTTACAGATGACAGGAAGTACAACTACCAGCCAAAAGTACGTATCATTAAACAAAAAATATCTGTGATATGAACTATGCACAACTGGTCCATCTGAGTTTGTGAATTCTTCACCTTCGCTACTTTGTCAAACAGGGTGGATAAATTAGCCTGCACTAGAGCACCCCGTTTGCCATTAGAGTTTTCTTCAGAACTTTCCACGTGATGCTTTTTAACCTTTCTTGTTGACCGGGTCTTTACTTCTTCATATTCCTCATGAGGGCGTGATTTTTCAAGAGTAGAATCTTCATTTTGTACTAAAAGTCAAAGATCACAAACCAATGCAAAAGCAGTAAAAGAGTCAACATGGTATCGGGAAGAAAAGGTAATCGGAAATATCTGACTATTTGGAAGACTAAGACATGACATGATAATACACAAGAAATGCCAGTGTAAATGATACAATCTGGATATTGGCAAGTTTGGAACTCTTTGATGCACCATCAATTTTGCCGTGGACCTCTTCTACCATTTCAGATTGGTTTGCAGCACTACTGCTAGAATCATCTCCAGAAGAAGGTTCCACATAACTGCATAGAAAGCAGGTGGAGAATAAGAACAATTAAGGGTTTTAGGTTTCAATAACCAACTAAAGCACTTTGTTTGCTGGTGAACTAGTGTGTGAAGTATGCTAGGGAGAGAAGCAAGCAAGACTCAAGACATTACCATCATATCAAAAGAAAGAATCAGTAACAAATTAAAGTATGAACTCATTTTATATAAAAATACTTTTTCAAGGTCATTCCAATGCATCTTAAGGTCATTTGCCAAGTATTTTGCGAAGTTCAAGACAGACAACCTACTTTTTCCTAAGGTGCTTGTTAATTCACCCTAGTTAAAAATGAACCGCCATCCTTCACATACAAGTTCTTTATAGGCTATTTGAAAGTGGGTAGTACCACCATATATCATCATCATCATCATCATCAGAGCCTTATCCCAATTATTTGGAGTCGACTACATGAATCTTGTTCCGCCAATGATTTCTATCAAGTGTTATATTCATATTTAAACCCAAGAAACTAATGTCCTTCCTAATAACATCGCACCATCTCATTTTAGGCCCTCCCCAAACTCTTTTACTAGCATCCACTAAGATTCAGTCAAGTCTTTTAACCGGCGCTGAGTTAGGACGACGAAGCACATGTTCAAATCACCTGAGTCTATTTTCTCTCATTTTACTATAAATTGGGGCTATCCTCAAGTCCTTACGAATGCGCTCATTTCTAATCTTATCTTTCTTAGTCTTACCACACATCCATCTCAGCATCCTTATCCCTGCTACACACATTTTATGAATGTGTTCCTTTCGTGCTGCCCAACACTCGGTACCATATAACAAAGCAGGTCTCACAGCCGTTCTATAAAACCTCCCTTTGAGTTTCACAGACATACAACGATCACATAGGACTCTTGATGTGCTTTTCCATCTTAACCAACCTGCCTTAATCCTATGTGCAACATCATCATAAATCTCCCAATTCTCTTGTATGATAGACCCTAAGTATATATATATATATATATATATAAAAAAGGAAAAGAAATTACAAGTGTGAAGGGAGTAAGACCACAAACTCCCCTATAAAAAAAGTTATACAAGAACTATCCTCTACCCTCCAAACAATGGAAAATTTTAGGAATTACAGCTGCCCACTTTACAAAATAAGCACCGCACTCACTAACATGTTTGAAAACTAAATCCACTATCTTGTCCAGATCATGCGCTTCCTTCCTTAAAACTCTTCCATTCCTTTCCCTCCAAATGCACCATAAAGTGGCACAGAGAATAAGCCACCACAACTTTTGGTCATCCTTATGCGTCCACTTCATGTGACAATTCTTGATAAATCTCTCCACCAGATCCAAAATGTCTCTGCTGCATTGAGTTTTGAGAAAAATCTGCTGCCAAACTTCACAAGCAAAAGCACACTTGACGAACACATGATCCACAGGTTCTTTATATTAAATTCAAGAAAGTCGACTGTCAAACTAGGACATGTGAAGCCTTGCTTAGAAATAGACTCAAATGTGGGTAAGGCACATACCTACTATATGGGAACATTCCTAGGAATCAAGGACTAAAAGACATTACTGTAAGGGCATGCATGAGAGGATAATTGCTTATTGTGGACTATCATTGGAGAAACTAATGAATTTTTTTTCTTTCCCCTGAAAGAGGATGGTACTATTGAATGAATATCCTGTTACTACAGAATTACATAAAAGATAGATGCTAGGCCCATCCCTCTTTACCGAGTTTCAGAAGACTTGAAAAACAATTACATGATGGGATCCCTTATTAATTTCATTTGTGGTCTGCATCTCTCCTGGAACAAATGAATAAAGAGGTGCACCTTTTGTCCCCTTCTATAAGATTTTTTCCCACATGAAACATAGCAGATCCTAAGAAGCAGCTAAATGTGTTGCAGAACATTTATGCAGTCTGTGTAAAAAGGGGCAAAAAAATGCTGCTTGATTAGGAAAATGCAGATATGTCTATCCTCCCTTCACATGATAAGGCATCAAAATTTTATGCATAATTTTATATACACTACCACATAGATGTATGAAATTCAGACACCAGATAAGAAAAACATAAATGACCAAGAGAATGACAGAAACGTTTTTTTGAAAGTGAGAATGACAGAATAGTTAAATTGGTAAAATACAATAGTCTCGGGAAGAGAAAAAGGGAATCAACCCTGGCATGCAGATTCATGTCCTATGCCTCCCCTCACATGCATTATATGGACCTGCAGATGTCTTAGTTGCGTGAAAGAAAATGCAAAAAAACAATAAGATTTGGCTGTCATTTTGTCCAGAACATGATAATAAATTACAATTTTTACTTCACTTAAGAATGTCTATATACTCTGAGCTGCACGACAGTTTCTTCAAAAAGAAAACATAGCAGGAAACAAGTTAATATGATGTTTTTACAAAGTAAAAGATCTGATTCACTGTAATGAGATGACCAAATCATCAAGCTTACAAAAAACAGAAAAATAAGAAAGCTCTTATTGTGGGGTTTGAATCATGTACTTTAATGATTTTCCAGCTGTCCTTGCAGAATGCCTTACTGGAGTTCCTTCTATCATTTTTGTCACTTTTTCTTCACTAACCAGATCAGAATCGTCAGAGACCTCATCCCTCAATTCAGTCTTGGAGGAGAGATGCTCAACAAGTTCTTTAGCTTGTCTATTGGAATCTGACTTCGTCCCAATTGTTGCACCAGCAGAACCACCTCTAAAATCAAATTCCGAATTATTTCCCTGAAAGACAATGGTATAAAGGTAATCAATAGAATAGATGTGTTCTGCCTTCAAATTGGACGAGGACATTACTTTAGCAAACATACCACATTCAATTCCTCTGGAAAATCGAGCTGGATTTCCTCTGGATTGTCCTCCTTTCTTCCAATCCACCATGCCTCAGAAAATACAATCTAACATAAGAAAAAATCATCAAATGCAGGTTCATGAAGAACGATTCAACTATTCAAGTGAGATGGATGAAAGATAATTTACTGTTCTAACTTCACATGAAGGTAAATGATCCTCAAGCATGTGAGCATTCAGTCGGGCAGATGAGATGGGGTAAGGTTAAGGATATGAAAGACGTCATGATTCTGGATTTAATAGAATGCTTACTACAGCTGTCCTCAGACAACAATTACCTATGTATTATGATTTCCAAGTAGTCTCATCTCTTGATTCAGACAACTTGGTTACATTAGCCATAATACTGCCAAAGGCCTAGCAGTTTTGTAAGGCAAAGACTTTTCTCTCTCTCTAGTGCATTCTTGAGAGAGAAACTCTGGGATTTTGGGGGCCAGTCCGATAAGGCTGCCGGAGTTCACCACTGGAGCCCCCCTGGGGAGCGGCGGAGAGTCTCGGCGCCAGACGCCTCCTCTCCGGAGGCAGTTTGAGGGGACCTGCTTTGCGTGTGGGAGGCGAGGCCACACCCGGCGGCCATTCTGCAGGGTGGGCTTGGGTCGGCAGGCTCCGATGAATGGAGGGGCGTCTAGGGGTTTCCTCCACAAAGGTACCTTCGCGGAGGTCATCCAAGGGAGGGCATCACTGGTGCCCTCACTGGCAGAGTACCTGGAGGTGGGCAACCTGCCCGACGACGTTCTTAGAGACTGGCTGGAGTGGCTCCGCCGGTGCCTCTGGGTCTCTCCAATCGAAGGCAAGGTGGACTAGGAAGGGGTCAAGGAGATTTTAGAGGCTCGCGGGTCCAGCAAGGAGCAATGGGAGGTATGCTTGG
This sequence comes from Amorphophallus konjac, assembly GCA_022559845.1. NCBI lineage: Eukaryota > Viridiplantae > Streptophyta > Magnoliopsida > Alismatales > Araceae > Amorphophallus > Amorphophallus konjac. The sequence continues at coordinate 22,741 of JAHNEJ010002625.1, read as the reverse complement.
TGCTGAAGAACGGCTTCCTAGCCGTCGGTCGAAGCACGGAGGTGGTGGACGCGGCGGTGGAAGAAAGGGAATCCTCCAAATGCATCGGTGGACCTCCAAAAAGAGGACCTTCCCCAACCCGAGAGCAATCGGTCTACGAGTTCATCAGGATGGCGGTTTTCCTATGCGAGGAGGAGGGGATGGACAGGTTAGTTGGCAGTTTTGGCAGGGTGGAGGCAGGTAGCTTGCGAATGTTCCCAGCCGGTGATGTTAGCACGGCCAATGCCATGTTGAGGGTCTCCAGCCCCCAGTCCATCTCACCGGCAATATCCTTCATAGTCGGCCACGAGGATTTTGTGGTCCGCGTGAGGGTGATGACGAAGATGGAAGCGCGACAGTTGGAAACCCTAAAAGGACCCCCAGGCCGTCTTGAGGAAGAAGGTGATATAGACGGGGGAGTGCGTGGCCGGCCGAGAGGCCCCATTTCGAATTTGAAACAGGGCGGGATTTTTAACGAGTCGGGCGAATCGGGCGGGCCGGAGGGACAGATGGGTCGGGGGTCTTATGGGCCAGCGGGCCAGGTGATTGAAGGGGCCTCAAGACCCAACGTCTCGACCCAAACCGCAGATCCGGAGTCGCTTACTCGCGACTTACTCAGATCCAGGAGGCCGGGTCGTACCGGGTCTCTCAGGCCCTAGACTATGCTTCTTCCCCGCCCACGGCCTGCTACAAGAGAATCCCCTTTAGGCATCTCAGGGCAAAGCGAAGGGAAGCAAGCACCAACGACGACCGCCGATACCGATGCAACCAGCGTCTTCCCCGAACGTTTGCGGTCCTCGGCTCCCTACAAAGGAGGCCCCATGCTTGCTCCCGCTGGCGGGCCAACAATGGCATCCTTGTTGGCAGCCCCGATGGTGGCCGTAGGCGACACAGCAAGCTCACTTCAACAGGTGGACAGTCCGGGGCCCTCTAGGGGCTCCCCCCAAGAAGCAACAATAGTTGGCGTCATCCAATCCTCAGTAGGCAACCGTTTGCTGCACGGGGGCCATTCCAATGCCCAAAGGGGGCCAATCCCGACTAGACCGATCTTCTGGCCAGCCCGTTGCTGCCTAGGATGCTTCTGTTGGAGGCAGGTGGAACAGATGGTGATGTACACAAGTGGAAACTGACCGGCACGACGGATAGTTCACAGGAGACCAACCTGCTCATGGTGACAGAGGACTAGGGGACCCTGGGAACAGAAGACGAGGAGATCATCCCGGGGACACCCGGGTCTGAGGAGGGTGATTCTGAGGAAGACGAGGGAGAGGAAAGGAGTATGTTGAGCAAGGCGGAGGTGAGAGAGCTGATGAGGGAAGTAGAGAAAATGATGGAGGCACACATGAGGGAGTGGTGGGCAAGATGGGGGGTCTCTTTTGAGGGGGTGGAGAAGGACCTTAGGGGGGTTTTCATCAAGATTTAGAAGAGGTGGCTTATCGGCATGACAAGGGAGGCGAAGGAAGGAAAATCACAAAAGAGGGCTGTGAGTGGTAAGGAAGAGAAAGAGGAGGGGGGAGAGGAGCAGAAGGAGGGAGAGGGGGGCACATCTTTGTCCTTACGAGGATCATCTCATGGAATGTCAGGGGACTAGGCGGGGGTAAGAAAAGGAGAGTGGTGAAGTTTATTAGAAGATGCAAGATTAGCATATTGTGCCTGCAGGAGACCAAGTGTGCAGGGGATAGAGAGACTTATTAGGGATATCGTGGGTGCCAAACTTTCGAAGGGGGTGGCCTCCTTGGCAGAGAGGGGGGTAGGAGACATCATGATTATGTGGAACCCATTTTCATGATTATGTGGAACCCGTTTGAGGTTGAGGAGATGGAAGTGGATAGGCAGGTCAGGCAAGAGGCTATTTCCCTCCATTTCTATAATATGAGGGATGGTTTCTCCTGAGACTTCTCGGGAGTATATGGTCCCTAAACTGGGAAGGAGAAGAGGGCACCTTGGGAGGAGTTGCTCCTCTACTACCGAAACTCGGGCCAATCATGATGTGTGGGAGGTGACTTTAATGCAATGACGGTGACCTGGGAGAGGACAGGGGACAACCCCCACACATGGGAGACCGAGGATTTTATGACTTCATAGAGGAGACAACCGTGATCGACATTGGGCATGTGAATGTTCAATTCACCTGGTCCATCCTAAGGGTGACACCAGCTTACTCCAAATTGGATAAGTTCTTAGTGTCAGTGGATTGGAAAGAGCACTTCTCTCATGTGTAGGCATCTTGTTTGGCCAGACCGATATCGGATCACAAACCTATTTTGTTGAAGACCAGTCATACCCAGGAAAGGAGACATGCTTTCAGGTTTAAAAAGGTTTTCGCTTCAGGAGGCAGACTTCATGGAGACAGTCAGGAGAGCTTAGGGTGTACAGAGGCATGATGGTTCCTCCATGGCTACTTTGGTTGGCAAACTGAAGCATTTGACCAAGGTGCTTAAAAGGTGGGGTGTTGATAGAAACCTACTTGGGGGGCTGACTAAGGAAAGGATTCTGTATCAAATGGAAGGTCTGGACTATTTGGAGGAGGTAGAGATACTGGATGACTCTGACAGGTCTCACAGGGAGACTCTTAGGCCAGAATTTGATGAGATCCTCATAAGAGACGAGATCTACTAGAAGCAGAGATCTAAGGAGAAATGAATCAAGGAAAGTGATAGGAACACTGTTTATTTTCAAAGGATTGCTTCGGAGAGAAGGAGAATCAATCATATAGCTTCAATCAAGGTCGGGAAATAGATTGTCAATAAGGAGGACATCAGGGTGTGTGCCAAGAAATTCTAGTCCAAGCTCTTCACAGAAGATCAGATGTGCAGACCTAGCATTGCAGATGACTTACTTCCACAATTATCTATTGCAGAGAGTGCGGCTATATCCAGTCCCTTCATGGAGGGGAGATTAAGCATACAGTCCTTTCCCTTGCAGGTGATAAAACACCAAGTCTAGATGGTTTCCCCGTGATTTTCTTCCAGAAGTGTTGAGATATTATCAAGGAGGATCTAATTCAAGCTTTACAAGAGTTCTAGGAGGGTAGGGCTCACTTGAGGAGTATTAACAAAACTCTCTTAATCCTCATCCCAAAAAAATAGGGTGCACAAGACTTCTTGGATTTTAAACCCATTAGTCTACTAAATAATACGTACAAAATCATTACCAAGTTGTTGGCAAGAAGACTAGATAGTGGTTGGCAGAGTGGTCAGTGGACATTAAGGAGCTTTCATTAGGGGAAGACATATTCAAGAGAACTTCCTAGTTGCTCATAAGTATTTGCATGCCATGAGGATCCAAAGGAAAAGGGGGGTGGTACTAAAGTTGGACTTTGAGAAGGCGCATGACAGTGTCAATTGACAGTGCCTTTTGCAAACCTTAGGTAAGATGGGCTTTAATCAGAAATGGAGAGGGTGGATCCGGACTTGTATCTCCTCAACCTCCTTTTCAGTCCTTGTTAATGGGCAGCCCACTTCATCTTTTCACAGTGGCAGAAGCCTTCGCCAGGGAGATCCTTTGTCACTTCTCTTATTTGTTCTTGTTGCACAAATCTTGAGTAGGAAGTGGATGAGGGCTGAAATGGCAAGTATCATTAGAGGCTTCCAAGCGGGTAACCATAATCTTAGCATCAACCATCTGCAGTATGCTGATGACAATATTCTTTTCCTAGCGGATGAGGAGAGTCAGTTGTATGATGCTAGGTTGATGTTGGAGCTACTGCAGGAGATCAGTGGATTGAAGGTGACCTACAACAAAAGCCGTATAGCAGGGTTCAATATGGAGGGGACATCTCTCAAGAGAACAACATTTATATTGGGTTGCCAGATAGGAGATTTTCCTTTCTCCTATTTGGGCCTATCACTATCCTCAGGGCCTCTTCGTTGTAGGGATTGACAGATGGTGGTGTAGAAGGATGAGTCCAGACTTGCAAGTTCGAAGACAAGGTTCCTCTCTTATGGGAGAAGAATGGTGCTATGTAAATTGGTGCTTGACACTCTTCCCATCTACTACCTTTCCATTTTCGTGATCCTCAAAATTATGGTCAAAAAACTGGAATCCATTCAAGATAGGTTTTTTTGGCATAGCGACAGAGATAATTGTAGGGGCTGGCATGACATTTCATGGCGCAAGCTTTGCAAAAGCAAGGAAGCGGGAGGTGTAGACATCAAGAGCATCAGGGATTTCAACCTGGCATTACTATGTAAATAGTTGTGGAGGCTCGGAGTGGAAGATAGCGGGTTGTGGCTACAGCTTATCAGTCAGAGATATTATAACAAAGCCAGGGAGTGGGATGTGTCACTGGCATCTATGCATAATGTGTCACTGATCTGAAGAAACATCCTTCGGTGCAGCGATGTTATTAAATCAAGTGTTCGAGTCAAGTTGGGCAATGGTCAAAGGTGTCTATTCTATAAAGATGGTGGTGCGGAAAGTTCACACTAGAAGATTCTTTTTCGAAGCTCTTTGCTATTGCGGCTACAACCATGCATCGGTGGCACAGAATTTTGACACGCAACTTTCTGGAGGCACCTGGACACCTACCTTCAAAAGAAATCTTACACAAGAGGAGATGGATCAACTGGAGTGACTCTTAATATTTCTCCCGGACTACACATTGGAGGGCAGTAGTGCCACCAGGTGAGTGTGGAGATGGGTGAAGGAGGGAAGCTTCTCAGTCAAGTCTGTTTACTCACTCATTGCAGATGGGAGAGTGCGCCACCACCTGGCTCCGCATATTTGGGACCCCAAGAGCCCGCTAAAAGTCAAGTTGTTGATATGGAGGATTTCTCATGGCTAACTACCCACATGTGATAGGATTGCACCCATCCTTTAGGATATAGCCACCTTATACTGCTTGTGTGGGGAGGTGAAGGAAGATATTAACCACCTCTTCACAGGATGTTCCTTTGCCAAGGAAGTATGGTCCAAGATCAAGGAGAGGATTCACCATTCCTTGGGCCAGTTTGAGAATGTGCACCACCTTCTCCTCAAATGGCACAAGAGATGGGACCTAAAGGGAGACAAACTCATATGGTGGTTCAATCTCCATGCTACTTTATGGGAATTATGGTGCGGAAGAAATAGCAGAATATTCAGAGAAGCAAGAGTAGAAGATAAGATTGTTTCTTTTGTTTGTGAGAAAGTGTGTAATTGAGGTAAGCATCTATGTAAAGTGGAGTCTCAAAACTCCTCACTTTTCCATTTGTTGGGGGGATAGATAGCGAGGGGTACACCGTCTCGTTGTGGAGTTTTTGTATAAGGATTGCTTGGGAGCACATTGAATAGACTTGTACATCCCACCCTTTTTTCCATTTAATACAATTTTGATACTATCAACTTCTCAAAAAAAAATGTCTTCAGAAAACTTTCTGCATGTGACTAAAAGAATAAAAACAAACAAGGATTATCTGCATGTAAATGTTGTTCATATATTGCAATTTCCAACCAGCTACAACAACAAGGATCAACCTAAAACTGGATTTTCTGTGATAATTTAAATTTAAAGCAAAAGGGGAAAATGATTTCACTATATTGTGTCCTATTGAATTTTAAGAACTTAGAGTATGGTCAGCTGTGTCCAATTGAGATGGCCATTTTCTTTATAACCACCCATGGAGCTTAAACTCCACGGCTTGAAGAAAGGGGGCCCAGTCATGCCTGAAACATCATATCCAATTTGATCGATGGGAATCCACCATGCTTATGTTGCATTTAGGGAAAATAAGAAAGCAAGATGTAAATTGTATGCAAAAATGAGAATAGCTATGTACTTTCAAAATCAGTTCGCTTATATGCAACAAAGAATGACTGAAGACTGTATACATTCACTACATTGACATACTTTGCATAAGTTTAACATCCAAAGCATGCATAGGCTGCCAGCTAGGTGACAACTGAATAAACTCCTTACTCATTTTAATTCTTAATGGCTGCTAGCCTTCTATCTAGAAAAGCATTTTCATGATCCATTCTATAGATACAAATTCGACAGTGGACTATGGATCTAAATCTTTCCAAATTCATAAGATCTTTTGTTCACTAAGGCACTCTTTGAATGCAAATGAAAAAAGATACGAGGACACTTTGATCCAAATCCTACCAATCCTTCCATTCCTAGTTCCCTCCTCTCCAAAACTTCCTGCAACGCAGAATTTGCGCCATTCAACCTTTCTGCGTTCTTCAAGTTTCAAACTCTAGGCTTAGCCGGTAAAGCAAGGGTCTCATAATTCTGGACCTGTTCTGCCTTTTAAAAGGAACAAAGAATTCAAATATGCAGCTAGTTTCGTGCCTGCAGCACGCTCCCGTAGAAGAACGCGGCAGTTATTGTACAAATCAAAGCCAATATAAGTGAAATCTGAGATTGAAAAATCCAAGCACTGTCAATGATGAGAGAAAAAAAGAGCTGCACAAAACGAAAGTTGCTAAGCACAGAAAATGTAAATGCCGACCATGTTCTCAAACGAATCCTCGCACAACACACCCTTAGAAGATCTCGAGAACTGCAGAGTCAAGTACTTGTTCTTCGGATAGACAACAGTGCCGAAGAGCTTCATCCGACCCTGAAATTACTCAAAACATTAACCACAGCAATAGGCCGGGATGCAATGCGATCTACCTCCTCAACCCTAACTACCAACTCCAACAGATGCAGAATCGCATCTCCCACCTACATGGGGGAACTCGAGATACAGCACGGGGTTCCGCGTGTTGAGGTTGGCCAGCTCCCCGATCTTCCCTCCCGAGATGGGGGCCAGGAGGCCGGGGAAGGAGAAGAGGAATCTGTTCTTCCTCTGGCCTTTCTTGACGACGTCCCTGCCCTGGTGCTTCTGCACCGCCTTCGAGGGCTCGAGCAGGGCCGGCGGCTTCGCCGGGGCGCGAGAGAGGAGCTTCCGGGAGAAGGCGAGGCTCTTCAGCTTCTTCCTCTGCTCCGCCTCGGGGCCCGCCGGCGGGGCCTCCGCATCGGCGACCTTCTTCACCATTTTCTCTTCTTCTTCTTGCTCTTTCTGGGCGGGACTGAACGAGACCGGGCTGACCAGTGACCCGAGAAGACTTTTCAGACGAGGTTTTACTTTAAGTGGAAGGGGTTATGTATCGGGCGACGTCGGATCCAGGTAATTGGATTCGTATCGGATCTGTGTCGAGCCGGTTGGTTCTCGTTTACCGACTGGTGCGTACCATACGTGGAGTCTGGGACACGGTCTTTTATAATTCAATATTATTTACATATATATATTATTTATATATCATATAAAAAAATTATTGACGTAGTTACATTCTGTAAGTTCAAGTCTGACTTCATTTTTTGAAAGTAAATTATTATTATTATTCAAACTAAACGAGCTTGGCTAGATTTGGCCTCCTTGTGATATTGAGCCTAGCTAAACTTGAACCTTATTAAATTCAAGTACAATTGAAGTCTAACTTATTGTTTGGGGGTCGAATCAAGTTTAATCTCGAGCTTAAGTATAACCTTCGTGTCATGAGAGACCTCCAATTTGTATATTTTCTTTCACGGTCAAGGAGTGATTTTATTGTACGATATATGGAGGTTTAAGTTAGGGATATCAAAAATATTTATAAATCTGATTACCCGTATTACTCGACCCGTAATAGGTTAGATAATACCCGAATAAATAGATATGGATTCGGGTTCATATATGTTTAAAATACCCGTTTCATATTCGGATAGGGTATGAATTTAGTGCACCCAAATCTGTATACGATCTGAACCCACTCTTAATAATTTATTGTGAATGTTAGGCCTATAATCCTGACATGAACTCAATCTGTTGCCCATTTGTCCGTATTATTGAATTTGTGAGTTTAGATTACTTGCTAAAATTATAAAAAAAATTTATAAAATATAAAAATTACTTTATAAATGAAAGAACTGATCGAATTTTTTTTTCTAATTCTCATAAATCTCACATTTCTTTAGATGTGAATGTGTTTTATGGACGGATATGAATATCTGCAGATATATCTATACCCGTGATGTATATATCCGTATTTATATCTGTGAAAATAATAAGATACTATACAGATATGATATTAGTAAAAATTTTATGAATAGAATATGATATTAGTCTATCTGAGTCGAAATCGATCTATTTACATCCTTAACTTAAGTTACGGGAACGATAAAGGCGGGTCCCACACGGGCCGAACTGGGGCCTCCCTTGGTTGTGGCTAGCGACGTTGGGTCAGAGTAACGACACGATGCCTGCGAACCCGGCAGTCGGTGCAAAGATGGCTGGCCGTTGAGGGGACTGGCCGTTGAGTTCCGTTCCGTTGTCTTTTGGGCGACTCAGTTGGAACTTGGAACCCAGATCATGAGAGAAGAAAGAAAAGACTGGACAAAAGACAGTACGGAAAGGGCAAAGAAGAGGAGAAGATGTGGGTGGTGAGGAGGGGGAGATGATGGGTAAGCAGAAAGTGAGAGATGCAAGAACGATGGGGGAATAGAAGAGATGCCCATGGTAATAATTCATTAATTGTCTGTTTCATTAGTCTAACTAATAATAAATGGATGATATTTTTTCTCCTAATAAATTAATAGATATTAACGGATACGAGAACGAACACATTTCATTTCAAATCCGTATTTATTTCATTATCGGTAAACAATACACTAATATATATATATATATATATATATTATCAATATTACTCATTAAATTTAGATCTAAGAGTAGAGATCAAAAACCTTGCCCTAAAGGATGACAGCACCCCCAATTCTTAGTTGGCACTAACCCTTTCCCTTCCCAATTTCCACTCAACGGCCAGCGGCATGAGACATAAGGCGAGGTCACAGTGTGTGGACTATGACGAGTAAGATGGTGTGTGCTGGGGGAGACTCCAACGAGCAAGGCGGTCGGTGACTGTAGCGGCAATAGGTTATGTGTGGCGACAGTAGGGGGACGATGTGTGACAGTAGGTCTGTCAATTATTCGTTTAAAATTTAAATCGAATTCGAATTCGTATTCATTTAATCGAATAATTATCCGAATAAAATATCCGACGAATAATTTAATCGGATATCCGATATCCGATTATTAATCAGATACGAATTCAAATATTGAGATATCCGTGTTAGATATTATCCGACCGAATATGAAACCCTAGATAAAAATCTAATGATATACATATTCTATATATAATTAGCTTAAATCTTAATATATTGCTTGATTATTATTTTTTATCTTTTTTGGTCTCAAAATATAATTTAAAACTAAGAAATTCACTTACACCCACTTCGTAAGTTATCTCCTATTTCTTAAGATGAAGTCTAATCTTTTGATAACACTCTCAAAATAAAAAATACTTTCACTCTTTCTTTATTTTTTTGAGAAAATAATATATGATGCTCTCATGCGGCTAACACAACTCACCCCTAAGTAGGTCTAGTAATTATCCGTTTAAAATTCGAACCGAATTCGAATTCGTATTTATCCGATCGTTATCCGGATAAAGTATCCGACGGATAATTCGATTATTAATCGGATACGAATTTAGATATAACACTATCCGCTCAGTATACCGTTTACAGGTCTATGTGGCAGTAGATCGATAACAGTGTGACACAGCAACGCGGTATTACTAGTGAGTGATGACCTCCTCTCTCTCTCTCTCTCTCTCTCTCTCATGTGCGCACGTGTGTGACGGCGGCGGCAACGCTCTCTTCTCGCCTCCTCTCTCAATCCATGCCAACAGTGGTGGCGGCCTCCACCCGATTATTGACAGTATTCTGTCTTGCCATTGGAACGAGCACACAATGATTGCTTCTTACCTCACCAAGCAACCACATTATTGACAAGGAAGATGCAATATCCTGTAGTGGAACATCTATCATCAAAAGAACCTGCCCAATCAACATCTGCATACCCTTCAACTTGAAGACCATCATATTAGTAAACAAAATTCTTTTTCCTGAACATGTCTTTACATAGCGAAGAATGTAATCCACCGTTTGCATGTGAGATTTTCTTGGTGCATGCAAGAATTGACTATTAACACTCACATTGTATTTGATATTAGGACGCATAAGGGTCAAGTACAAAAGTCAGCTAACAAGTTGCTGATATCTCACTTTGTCAACTTTGGAGAGAAGGTCACCCGTCTAGCCAGATAGACAATGATCTGTCTTAGTAGGGGTGACTACATGTTTACATCCAACTTTACCACTCTCCACTAGTAGGTCAAGGGCACAGTTCCTCTGACACACATAATTACTATCATTGGAATATGGTACTTCAAGTTTGAGGAAATATCGAAGTAATCCCAAGTCTTTAATTTTAAATTCTTTGACTAGAGTCACTTTTAACTGCTATATTTCATCCTCATGGTCTCTTGTAATGACCATATCACCAACATAGACTAGGAGGATAGCCACCTTGCTAGCTTCCCACTTGAGAAACAATGCGTGACTTGCGTTACTTTACACATAACCAAAGTGAATCGTAGCAAGTCAAAATCTATCAAACCAAGCTCGAGGAGATTGTTTGAGGCCATACAATGCTATATTTAATCTGCATACTTTGCCACCTATATGATAGCCAAGAGGGGGTTGCATGCATGGAATGATTTCTTTGATTACATATAAAGGGCTGCTCTAATTGATGTTGGGATGGCAAATGCTCAATTCATTTGGTCTAATGTAAGAGCAGACCCATGTGCTCCAAGCTAGACAGGTTATTCGTTTCAGTTGATTGGGAGGACCATTATCCTCATGTACAGGTGTTATCTCTGGCGAGATCTGTGTTGGACCACAACCCACTCCTTTTGAAGACCAGCCGTACACGAGAGTGGAGGAGGGGTTTCAGACTAGAGAGGTACTGGTTGAGAGAGGTAGACTTTATGGAGACCATCAAACGGGTTTGGGAGGTACAAAGGTTGGGAAGGTCAACGATGGCTAGATTGATGGGCAAAATAAAACATGAAGCACATGTTCTTAAGGCATAGCGTGTAGAAAAAATATCAAGTGGTAGGGCTACTAAAGATAGGATATCACAACAAATTGAGGGTTTCGAGTGCTTAGAAGAGGTAGGGCTACCAGGTGAGACAAACAAAAGACTCAAGGATACTTTCAGGTTAAATTTTTAGGAGATCCTCATAAGGGAAGAGATTTGCTAGAAGTAGAGGTCAGGGAGAGAGATACAAGAAGGGGACATGAACACTTCACACTTCCAATGCATTGCCTCTGGTAGGAGAAGAGTCAACTCCATCACCCGTATCATAGTGGGTGAACATCTCTTCTATAGGGATGAGGATATAAGGGGGCAGGCGAGGGACTTCTACTCCAGACTTTTCACTGAGGTGGATGGCAGCAGATCGGTGATTGCTCAGGATCTTCTTCTCCATCTATCCCCCAAGGATAGAGAAGCTCTTTCCTATAGCTTCTCGGAGGAGTGGTCCACTTGCATGCGACAAATCTTCTGGTCCCAATGGATTTACATTTGCTTTCTTCCAAAAGTGCTAAGATATTATCAGGAGAGACTTTGTGTCAACTGTGACGGAGATCCGGGGCAGGAGCGTTCACTTGGGAGGCATCAATAAAACTCTTCTAATCCTTATCTCTAAAACACAAGATGCAGAGTGTTTCCAAGACTTTTAGGCATATTAGTCTATCATTACCAAGTTGCTGGCGGGAAGATTTGAAAGAGTGATTGGTAGGATGGTCAGTGATTTTCAAGAGGTTTTCATGGGGCAAGCATATTCTAGAAATTTTTTTGGTGGCTCATGAATGTCTTTTGCTATGAAAAGTCAGAGGAAGAAGAGAGTAGTTTTGAAGTTAGATTTTGAGAAAATATATGATAGGGTCAACTGGTAGTGTTTATTTGATATCTTAAAAAAAGGGGTTTTGATGATAGATGGTTTGGGTGGATACGTACTTATATTTCGTTTGCCACCTTGTAGTCCTAGTTAATGAGAAGTCTATCCTGTCTCCATGGTGGGAGAGGGCTCCGACAGGGAGACCCTCTGTCTCCCCTCATTTTTGTGCTTGTTATTCACATATTGAGCATGATGTGGTTGAGAGCGGAAGCTGCAGGACTAATTAGAGGCTTCCAGGCCAACAAAGGTAGTGTTTCTATCACCCATTTACAATATAATGACGACACTATTTTGTTCCTACTTCCTAGCAAAGGAGTCTCAGATCTATGTGGCCGGGTTGATACTTGCATTGTTAGAGGAAGCTAGAGGTCTCAAAATTAATTTCAACAAGAGTCTCGTGGTGAGGGTGAACATGGATGATAGGAATCTGGAGAGGGCGACATTTACTTTGGGATGCCAAATAGGAGCCTTCCCCCTCTCCTATTTGAGCCTTACGTTGCCTTCAGGGGCCTTACATTGTAGTGATTGACAACCAGTAGTAGAGAGCTATGAGTCTAGATTAGCAGGAAAGAAGATTAGAGTTCTCTCCTATGGGGGGAAATTGATATTATACAAGTTAGTATTCAATAGCCTACCTATCTATTTTATGTTCTTCTGTTGGATTTTAAAGACGATGATGAAGAAAATTGAAGCAATTCAAACGAGATTATTCTGGCATGGAAGTGAACATAGAAGTAGGTGATGACATGATATCTCTTGGGATAGAATTGCTAGAAGCAAGGAGATGGGTGGTGTGGGTATAAAAATATTAGAGATTTTAATTTGGCTCTTTTATGTAAGTGATTGTGGAAGTTAGGGACAGTGAGGATAGATTGTGGGCTCAAGTCATCAGGCTAACATATTATAATAGAGAGAGATATTATGATATGTCTCTAGCATCTCAGTATCACATTTCATCCATCTGGAGGGGCATTTTGTCATGCAAGGATATTATTATTTATAGTTTTAGAGTCCGGCTAGGTAAAGGAGAGAAGTGTCTCTTTTGGAAAGACAGATGATGTGGTGATTTTATTTTACCCTGGAGACATGTTTTACGGAGTTTTATGTAGTCTCAGCATCACCATTGGCTTTAGTCTATGAGATGTTCAATTTTCAGCTTTCAGAGGGGGACCTGGACACCGTCTTTCAAGAGGAATCTTAGGCTAGAGAAGATGGATCAGCTTGAGGATCTATTTTGTCTCTTATTGGACCATGCTCCACTACCACACAAGGAGGACTAGAGGTGGTGGAGATGGGACAAGGAGAGGGAGCCTTCTCAATTAAGTCAACTAACACCCTCATCTTAGATGGAGAGGTGTGCCATGACTTCACTTCACAGATTTGGACTCCCAGGAGTCCATCGAAAGTGAAGCTTCTGATATAGAGGTTCTCCCACGGGAGGCTACTGACTTGTGATAGGTTCTCTCCGCTTCTATAGAGTATGCCCACCATATATTGATTGTGTGGAGAGGAAGATGAGATTTTAGATCACCTTTTTGTCAGATTCCCCTACTCAAAGGAGGATTGGGGGGAGATCGCCGGGAAGATGCATGGTGCCATTGGCTTGCATGGAAGTGTATATCGACTAAATCAGCATATTGGCACAGAAGTTGGGTCCTAAAAGGGGACAGACCTCTTTGGTTGATCATACTTCGTGCTATAATGTGGGCATTATGGGGGTAGAGGAACAACAAAATCTTCATAAAAAAAACTAGAGAGGTGGATAGTTGATGCGAGATAGAGCGACAAATTTGTTCTAAGTGGTACTAGACGTATCCCGTTGTTGGTGGACTTGCTATTAGGCCAGATTGAGGCCATCATCCAAGGTGAGAGGGCCCATTAGGCCACTGCTGCCCCCAAGTTATGTGCGTGCGTGGAGGACATTGGGACTGGGGGCAGAGCAGTCTGGTTGCTGGGGGAGGAAGAAAAGGTGGGTGATGATTAGATCTTGGAATAATTAAAAGGGAAGACTTGGGTGCATTAAATGCTAGATGAATAAAATAAGGGGTTGAAGTCAAGAAATGGGTCAAGATCTTCCAACTGTGAGGGAGGGAAAAGAGCAGAGTTATCGGAAAACAATCTATCCGGAAGTTCCGTGTCTGCTTCATCTCCTATGACAGTTCCTATGACACTGACAGTGCTCGAATTGGTATACCATTTTTGCTACTCCGGTGCTCCCCTTCTAACATAGAATTGATGGGTTGGTGCCCCCGTTCAAGCCCTTTTCACAAAGTCATGTATGATGCGATAGATGCAGAGTTGTGTCGTGTATGAAGAACAGCAGAACAGCTCGAGTTTTTTCAAGCACTAATGCCGAAACGAGTTCTTCTAATCTATTCACTCGTTCCCTTTTTCCAATTAGAGAAGTTAATCTTTTTATTATATGATAATAAAGTAAGTTATTTGTTGTGGACTTGTGTGGTTCACTCGAGACTCATTACGGAAAGGTATCCTCGAACATACGTTTGGTTGAAAGGTCCTTAGAATCCAATTGGTAAAATTAATTTTGACCTATTAAGCACAGTTAGTCCACACTCCACACGATCTGACTCGCCTGGACTCATATAACTCAGAATGAATCTAGAGAATTTTGAATCGTGAATAGGTGAATCACACCAAATTATTATGAATTATTTAAATAATAAAAATATTTAAAATAACTTAAAATTAAAAATCTATACTATACACTATACGAGAAAAGGGGTGATTTTTTTCCGCCGGTTCACTTGCGATATTAGAGTCGTCGGTTCACTTGCGATATTACACTTTTAACTCCCGACCATTGTCGGCTTGCAGATGTGTTTAGGCCCTTTTTGACAATCGGGTAAGAGTAAGTTAATCGATCTCGAAGGGTCGATTAAGATATCTGACCCCGATTAGAGTCGTATGTGTGAGAGGAGGTGAGAGGGAGGCGGGGCCCACCTGTCCCTCGGTTGAGATAACTTGCCGACGAGCCGGTTATCAAAGTCACCCTTAATGGCTAGATTTTTTAGCCCGCCGCAGCGCCTGGATCGTACGTGCAAAGCCCCAACAGGTACATGGTAGTTCCTGTGTCGGTTCCACGTGCGCCTCCGACGATTCCTCCACCTGGTGGGTTTTTCTTTGAAAACTCTTAGGTTGATTTCCGTGTCATACAAATCAAATAAAAAGTTTAATGGCACGTGCATTGATCGTACTTTGAAACCTAAGTATTTTTACAATGACAAAATATTAAGAAATATGAAAAATAAAATCTCACATGATTTTACAATATATATCACACGACATCTAATTTTTAAATTATTTTTTTAGTACTCTATGTCTAAAATTATCTCTAAATAGTTCGAACAAGAATGTATGATGATAATAATTAAAAACAGGGATTCATAACCCTATCGGTGACTTTAACTGAGTCACAACTGTATTCCTCGACATTAGGCTATGTACTTAACTAAAATAGGACTTGTTACTAGAATTTGACTAAAACAAGTCATGTGCTTTGACATTCAATCACATTATGAGTTTACTATTTATGTATTTTGATTCTTGTAGTATATTATTATACTATTTATATATTATATATTTAGTATCTAATTTTTTTTATTTAACATAAAAAAGTTAAAATAAATTCACACACTTTGATATATAATATGAGTTGATTGTATTATATGTTTGACGTGTATCTATCTTCACCTGTTTGACTTAAATTAACACTCGTCTTAACATTACGTTTATCATACGAGCACGTCTGCTGTGTGTGGGGGCAGATCCATACTTCATCATCTTTCCTTTTAAATCTTTAATATGACAATACGTCATCAACTGTCTGAGTAGAGAAATACAATTACACGATGTTAATTAATATGTGAAAAAAAGATGAGATCACATATATATCTATATATATATATATATATTCATAAGTCGACAGATATTATTAAAAGTGTTAGACTTGATACAATGATTATGTGATGATTATTTATGATACCTTTTGGTTGAACATATATCCTATATTTACTTTATTTTTTGTCACTTATTTTTCTTGCCATCTATCAAAATAATTGAAAATATTATTATAATATTAAAAAAATCTCAAAATAAACTCACACTCAAAAAGCGTTCATTTGACTAGTATAATAATGATACAATAATAGTCAGAAATTTTACATTTTATGGTTAAACAGATTAGAACTCTTTTGTTAAGTTTGTTTTAAATTATGATTCAACCGAGCCAGTCTTGAGGTGGGTCATGAGAATCTGATCTGATACGGCCACGCTTTTAAAGCAAGTGATTGGCACATGACTAGATGCAAGTTTGGTCTTTCGAGGGTCCTGTATTAAAGCTCAAGAGGAACTTGTTGCAATTTTTTTCCAATTTTTTTTTGTCGGTGCAGCTATTTTTTTTCAGGTTAACCTCAATCTAATCTACACGTCCAAGGATTGGATGGATGAAAAAAAATTAAAAAAAAAAAGAGCTGGCACCTCTGCTTGCCCAAAGAAATGGGCTGACCACTTTGGGCTCATTTTGGATTATGTTTTTTAGTTGTCCAAGATACGGATGGTGTAAATATATACAAGTGTCTGGCGAGGGGAAAAAATGTTAGAAATTGAGAGAAGAAACATACAGGATAGATGCAACCAAATACATAGTTTTTTTCTAAAATAATAATTGAGAGAAGAAACATACAAGAGAGATGCAACCAAATACCATGCTGATTCTATAATTCGTTCAGATATAATAAAGTTCGAAATTGTAGCGTGATGAAACTGTGCACGGTCAGCCAAAGTCCTATAAATTATGTCAGAACAGGAGATTCATCTACCGTATCGATATAGATAGATTCTTATGATGAGAATCCCAATAGAAAACTTACGAAATTTACAAACATGATATAATTCATACGTCGAACCTCCAAGATGGTTTCCACGACCGGGAAAAATTAACCAATCACACATAGATCAATTCATGACTCACAAACCGATCATGTATATGAATATGAAAGGAGATATGATGTCACAGATGATTTTATTGGTAGACTCATGCTTCACTGCAATAACCCATCCAGCCATATATAAAGGAGCTAGGCATGCTCCAAACTTTCATGGTTTCTAGACCAGATTCCAAGCATGTAATAAGGGAGAAGAGTAGATGAACACGATGATATAGGTCTCAGGAGGAATACTGCAGAAATGATGGAACTTCTAACGTCAACAAAGAAAGGTAAGGGGACACTTGCAATGTTTCCCCAGTGAAGGAGATATGATCATACAGGTAAATGAACCAAAACATAGAAACAGAAGCTTAAGAACACCTCTTTCCTCCAACTTGGTGCCCTCAGCCTTTCAGAGACTAAAATCCATTGAAATAGCTGTATCAATCTAGCTTACATCAATCAAAACTGGACCGTGAAGAAGATAATAGATGTCAAAACACAGTATGGAAGTTTTACCTCTTTCTTCTCTTGTTGGCGAAAGAATCACCTTTGTTGAAGCCTCTGAAGTCATCAGTTGTCTCGGCAGTGTTTTGCTTCTTCAAACCCTTCCTACCCCCATGTCCAAACTTGGAGTTCCTGAACTCTCTCTTATTCTTGTTCCTCTCCTGTCCTCTGGAACCTTGCTTCCCCCCTGACCTGTCCCCAGGTGCCACCCCCTGCCTCCGCTTTTTTGACCTCTCAAAGCTCTTTTCACCATCAAAAGCAAAATCCATCTCTTCATCCTTCCCTCCTCTGAACCCATTCTGCTGCCTCTGCTTCCTCCATTTCTTAACAGATTCAATGTCTTCTTTCTTTTGCTTAGCGCGCTCCTTAAGCTTGTGGGCTTGGACTTCCTTTGCTATTTTCTTGGCCTCCCTAGCCTTTTTCCTCTCTTCAGCCTCTTCAATCTTCTTCTTTTCCTCCAAGATCCTGCCCTTCACCTTCAACATGTGAACATCTGTCTTCACCATCTCTGCATAATAATCAGCTGGCCTGAAAAATGGAACCCCCAGAGACTGGATCTTTGCAAATGCCTCCCTGGTACCTTCCAATGCCTGGGTGTAGAATGCTAGCTCACGTACAATATCATCATTCACATCAACCTCTTGTTCCTCAGTGTGATCAATGGCCAGTTTGTGGATCCATTCTACATTCTCTGGCCAGCTAATGTCGTCAAGCTTCTCAAGAATGCCCTCCCTGTTGTAAATAGCTTTCTTTGAAGGCTCATCCAATGGCACTTCCTCAGGTTCAGAATCAGAGTCGGATTCAAACTCAGATTCAGAATCTTTCTCATCTTTCTTAACAACTACAAGGTCCCTTTCCCGCTTGACGCCCATTTCTACCTGAAAAAAAGACATGCACAAATAATTACACTAATGGGGTTTTTGGTTGTCACTCTACTTTTATGTATAATTTCATGATAAAAATTATAGTATCAAAGGTTTTGTAATAAATTTTAAATCTAAAAACACTTAATTGTTATGTTTGGCAAGAAACATGATAATTTTTAAAAAAAGTATCATGACCCATTTCACGGTGCCTTTTAAACAAAATAATGTAAATTATAAAAACACAAAAAAATATTAGAAATAATATCCTAAATTATAATGTAAGATATTATTTTATAATGCCTTTAAGATATTATTTTATAATGTAAATTATAAAAACACTAAAAATAATATAAACTTAAAGACATACAAGAAAAAATATCTTAAAATTATACAAAAAAACAAAATAATACAAAGTGCCATACATCAAAGCATTCTGATAAAAGAAACACTAAGAAAACTATTGACAATGATGATGTCCAACATAATCTTCCCACATTTGCATTGTGATGCTATTCCTAAGTACCTTTTCAGGTCAACGTTGTTTGTTTGTACTTGAACTCCTCTTATAATCATCCAAATCCACTTTGCTTTAACATAACCCTTATGGCCCATCTATAGTCTTTCTTCATTACCTAAAGACGGGTCTTAAGTTGCTCAACGGACATAGTTATGTTCAATCTTATTTGAAATGCATCAAGCATATAAGACTGATAATTGATCATTCAAGCTTCCATCCATTGTTTCCCTTTCTCCTAGTTGTTGATCAAGTAATAGATTAGTGAAAAAGGCAAGATGGGTTTGGTCGTAAGTCAAGCCTCCCAACGATGTTGACCCTAGTTGAGACATCTATACACGAAATATCAAACAAGATTTCGAGGATGAGACTTTAAAATCTAATTGTCACTTATCAGAAAGATATTTTGCTTGGAAATTGATCCACAACTAGATATTTTTTTAACACCTAACAAATAAACGAGAAAGGAAGGTAAAAATTGTTTACAGATGTTTACGCGAGCAAAATAATTTGGAGAAAATATGCACATACATTTAGGCTTTTGAGTTTGCATATTATAATTCCCGCGCGCGTGATTTATCAGACGATTTTGAGTTCATGTATGGGACCTTTTCCCACCGACGGGAGTCGGTGTTAATTTACATCAGAACGAGTCTGAACACCTTTGATTAACGGATTAAGATCTCCTTTTCGCCTTTACGATACCAGCTACGATGAGAAATTTAGCCCTAGGGAAGAATTCTCTTGTCGTAAGGCAAGGGCATCATTGCAATTGTGTCTTTACATGAGTGCTTATTTGCAATTTTTTCTTTTGAAAGGGTTTATTTGCAATTTTCCCTCTTAGAGGGGTTTATTTGCAATTTTCCTTCAAATTAGATTTTTTATGCAATTGACCCTTGGATTAGGATTTATAAGCAATTTAGCCTTGGATTAGGGTTTATATGCAATTTACCCTAGGATTAGGGTTTACATGCAATTTATCTTTGGATTAGGGTTTATTTGCAATTTACCCTAGGATTAGGGTTTACATGCAATTTATCTTTGGATTAGGGTTTATTTGCAATTTACCCAAGGATTAGGATTCATATGTAATTTACCAATTCTCTAGGTATTTACGCAATTTCTCAAACTTTGGGGGTATAACTGCAAATCCTTAGATTTTTTATTGACTTGGGCATGATGTGCGATCAACTTTGAAGATATTTGAAGAATATTATGTCATTTCTGTGGAATGACCATATTTCGCGACTCTCTCATAATCTCTTGAGAACATTTACATATTTTTCCAAGATGTAGGGGTAAAATTATAATTTTACACATATTGAGGCTAGGGCTGTCAATGGGCCAGGCCGGCCCGACACGCCCGCGGGCTTGGCTCGATTTGGGGCCGAGCCGCAAAGCCTCTTCTAACCCGTGGACTCTTAGCCGGACCTAAAAATCCAGCCCGACTAGGCCCACGAGTCGGACTCGGGCTTTAAGTTCGGCTAGCGGACCAGCCTGGCCCGTTCTTTTTTTTTCTTCATTCAGATTTTAAATTTTATTTAGTTAAAATTATATTATTTTACTTAATTAGAAAATTTAAAACTCTATTTTCACACAAATTATATAACTAATATCAAATTTTTAATTAATTTAGTGAGATTATAAATTTTATATTATTAAATCTATTTATTATTATTATTATTTATTTAAGTTGTCGAGCTAGGCCTTAGTCGGGCTTTACAATTTTTTAGTAGTGTCGGGCCCGACACAGCCCAGCCCGACATAGCTCGGGCCCGGCCCGGGCTCAGGCTTTAATATTGATAAGTCGGGCTGGGGTCATGCCGACCTAAGCCCGGACCGGGCCCGGCCCATTGACAGCCCTAATTGAGGCCTTCTACATAGTCTTGGAAATAACAATTTCACATTTGTAGCATTTGGTCAATCAACATAGTCCATTTCTTATAACTTGGATTCATAATACACATAAGATGCTCACACGAGGGTATTTTAGTAAAGTACCATTTTTAAGTGAGTCATGTGTATAAAATAGGGTTTAAACTTAACAAAACACCAAAGAAGGAGGCCGCCACCTGCTCCCTTGCGTTGCTCTTACTGCTGGACTGCTCCAAGTTTTCTCCTTCGGAAGTCTCCTTGCCTTCGAACTCCTTTGACTTGAGCTTCTTTTATAGGGGTTGAAGGAGCTAACCCGGAGGTAAGACCTCCAGGTATGACTGCCCCTTGATCTCCCTCTTTTTTCTTCTTTTTTTTTTTTGCTGCATAATAGGGTGTTTGTTTACGTTTTTTTCCCCTTTTTTTCTCTTAAATTTAAAAATAGGAGTACACAATTCACTAACCACGTTTGGTACCTCCTTCTCTAATTTTTAGGAAAGAATCCTACTCTATTGAAACCTCTTTCCAAAAAAAAACAACCCGATAGCAGTTTTTTTTTAAAGTACGTTCGCCCCTTCCTCTCCCCGCGTCCTCACCTCGGTGTCTCCTCACGGCGTTCTTCATCCTCTGCACGCGGCAACATCCTCCGAGAAGGTATACAGACTCCCAACCCCACCCCCGGCTGGTCCCCTTTCTCCATCGCCCCCATCCCATGGACCCCTTCACGCAGCACAGCCACGATGGGCTGAGGCCCTTTCCACCCCACACCGCACAGCGTCGGACCCCCCTCCCAGCCATCCATTTCCACGTCGTGCCGGTCTGCCGACCCTTTCCGCACAATAACAAGGACGACGGGCTGGCCCTTTCCACCCCACGTCGGTCTGCCGACCTTTTCCCTCACTGTGGAATTTTTTTTCTCTCTGCACAGCCCGCCGTCCTACTCTTCTTCTTCCCCTCCCATGTCTGTCACGCCTGCCCACTGCTGCAAGTGTTATCATCATCCTTGCTGTTGAATAGCTGTGCATTTACCATTATTGTTATGGTCTTTTAGAAGGATTAGTGTGGGTGCAAGGTTCTCATCAATAAAAGTACTGTGTCATCAAGCCAGAGGTGCCGTGGCATCATGTTGCATAGATTGTTTCGGAAAATTTGAGTGAAAAATATTTTTTTATTTTCCCTGAACATAAAGATAAATTGACAAGTCAATTAGATAGAAATATCTTCTTTGTGACCTTGGTTTCTATCACGTCTGTGGGTTTGGGATTGTTAGATGAGAAGTCAAGTGAAGAGTATCATATTTGTGACCTTGGTTTGTATCACGTCTTTGGGTTTGGGATTGTTAGATGAGAAGTCAAGTGAAGAATATCATATTTGTGACCTTGGTTTGTATCACGTCTTTGGGTTTGGGAAAATAGCATGTGAGATATCAAGGGCTTTGATATCCTGCTGTTATGACACATGGTTGTAACAGCATGTGAGATATCAAGGGGAAATGATTCTCCTTGATATCTCTCAAGTTTATTCGTAGCATCCCTTTACCCTTTAAAATATACAACCTGGTGTATGATATCCTGTATTTTTTTACTTGCTATGATCATATTAGCATGTTGTAGTTGTCTGTAAGTGGCCAAGCATGGGTGACTACATGCTCTGAGCAAATCATTTAATTTCTGTTCTATACTTTTATTGTTCAAAATTTCAGATTATTCTGACTATAGAAAATACAATCATAAAATTAAGTGTATTGTGTCAGTATTGATGTGACTTGTACATACATTTTCATGTGAAAAATTATCCCTAAAGTTTTCAGAGTATCTATCAACCCAACTCTATGCTGCTGGCATTGTTTTACCACAGTCGAATTTTTTCTTGATGTGTAGTCTATTATGTTCTACTTAGGATTATCCACCTGTAACATATGGTTCTAACTATTTTTAGGATCACCTGTTTTCTCTTATTGGTTCATATAGCCTTGTGAATTTGCTACTAGGGAACCCACTACATATTTTGTTATTTTATATTTTAACAATTGACAGATATGATGTCTGAAACACAAGTATCTTCGGCAAATATTCCTAATGAAAGGTTGAGGTGGGATGAAACTCGTTCAGCTTATTTAACTAAAATGTTAGTAGAATATCATCGAGCTGGGAAAAGGGCATCAACGAGTTGGAAGCCCGAAGCATGGGAAGCAATGC